>JZLH01S0005130.1:2308-29216 GCA_001188425.1 Eucidaris tribuloides | reverse complement strand
CCCCCAGCCTACGCCCTTGGTCAGAATAATGGTTCTCTACGGGTTTTAATGTTAAACAAGTGTAAGAGGTTTGACTTGCGACTTGCACACCGAACACCAAACTGTTTTTGCTTAAATGTGATTTTACTACAATAGGCTATATATACCCACATGAACATACTGCGTTTAAGATTTGGGATTCTTACATTGAAAAGTTTTTAAAATATAAACGATAAGTAATTTGAAATTGGGCCTTTAATAAATTTGTATTTTTTTAACGGACGTCTAGGTTTCATACAGTGTACGTAACTTCCACCCATTGATCTGATTTTTAATTGGTATAGTTCAACTATAGTAGAGATTGCCTGACACTCATTCACTACACTGGTGTGAGTTTTTAACCTAAAATGAGCTATAGGAAGTAAGTTTCACTAGACGATACACATCGACTCTGGTAGTCGGACTTTTTCAACAGTTGTGTAATATTCAAATTCAATGAGCGTTGTAATGGCAGTGAATTTGATTTAAATGTCAACAGCCCTTACTGTCATAAAAACTGATTTTTTTTTGAGTCCCAAGGCTTTTGCGAAACGTAAGAATTAAAGGAATCTTAAGATTATGAATTATTTTAAAATATTTGCTTGATAAGCTAATTTCGGGTGTGCAAATCATTAGCGGTTGTTTACAGAATCTAGAAAGGTATCCCATGTGGGTTAACCAACGTAAGACAAAGAATCATTTGCTATGTGGTCGGATCATTGCTAACAAACTTGAACATGTATAAAATAATCGGTGGAGCAATATTAAGTGTTATCACGCTACATGTTATTAAATGAATTATATCATATTGATATTATTGCACTGCTAAACACAACATGAGGAGTATGAAAGAACATAATTAGAATTACAAGTTTTCCAAATTTGATATTTCCAAGGCTGGAAAGCTAATATCATAAAAAAAATGAACGTACACAGTTTGCCGAAATTTCGGCACCCTTGATGTTCAGTTATTCATTCATTATTACTCCTTTCATTTGTATCAATACGGTATAATGTTCTTAAATTAATAACTAACTTCATGCACATTACAATTACTCGTATATCAAATACGATTTGACATCTTTTTATAAGCATGTGAAGAGAATTACTACGGCTGGGAATGTGAACTTGAGTGTGGTCCAGGAAAGGTGCCTTCTGTGTGTGAAGGAAGTCAGTTCTGTCTACCAGATCCCTATGGATGTAACTGCCTTTCAGGATATACTGGGATATACTGCAATGATAGTAAGTAAATCTACTATCCGTTTTCTCATACACGTATTCTTGTAACATCTATTGGAAGAGTAGATAGATAGTATATTGTAATACGATTTTTATTTATATTTTCACTTTCTGCGTGGTCCATACACCATCTGTAAGGCACGCAAATAGGGATTGTTCGTTGAGTTAATTAAAACCGTAATGTGAATCTGACGGTTAGAGTAGGGATGTGTTTATGACTTTATGTTACCATTATTATTTCATCACGCTAAAAGGCAGGCCCCTGGGAAATGGGGGTGGTAAGGGTGTTACAGCACCGCCCATTTTCGTTAAGGTGGGCTCAGTAAATAGACGTCTTGAAATAGGCTGTTGGGAGTTGAGGTGCTGGAGGTGCTACAACACCCCCTACCAAAATTATTACCCGGGTTGTGTATGAAGGCAGTATTCTTAAAAAACGCACGCCAAAGAATAGCCCGGTAGCTGTAACGTAATCACACTTTGTATGCCCAGTCTACAAATACTTTTCGAGACAGTGCCTAAAACGTGATAACAACCCAGGCTAAATGCACATAATTTTATATGTGAGAATTTTAAGATTACAATGAGTCACCACTGCATGTTTGTTTAACTTATCTTACAGCTTTGCGTACAGTGCTTGATGAGTTTGAATATTTTTTTACCTATGATATTTCTTTTCCGCTCCTGCGCATGTGATATTTAAAGAAGTTGATTACACTCCTGCTGATAATATGGAATAATTTTGTTGATGACTTAAGTTTTCTTTCTCACTATAAGTCGCCACAATTCTCAAGACCAAGTGTTTTATTTCACAAAAAGAAACAATTTTTGGATTACATGAGATGACTATAGTAAAAAAAATAAAATACGTTTGAGCGCAATAACAATTATATATTTATTTTTTAAAAAAAATCCACCAAAAATCATGAAAAATAGTATTAAATTAAATCAATTAAAAAACAACACCAAAAATGATGATATTTAATCTAATGTCCCTTATCATTAAATTAACATCAGAATTGTCTGTTAAAAGTCTAATAACGCGCGTAACCACCACGTGACTCAGCAACATTCTGAATACCGCCATTTTTAAACACAGATTTTAGAGTCGAGTCGGACGCTACAAAATGCTCAGCAGTCCTGAAATACTTAAATTATAATTGTTTCACCTGGGGTGAGCAAATATTAATCCTAGATGGACCGTTCACAAAAAAAACGGCAACTTCTAAAATGTCTTTAAAGTATTCCATAATTATGAGCATTAGTGTATACCTGACATCAACTTTAGGGTTATTTTTAAAGAGCCCTACATTAGAGTGAACATTAAAAACACAATGTTTAACAAAATTGATAACTTACTGCATGTCACTTCAATTAAGCAATGTTACCTGAATTCTCTCTATGTATCTTAGCATGTACAGCAGGGAAGTTTGGTGTTGACTGTTCCCAAGACTGTCACTGCTCTCAGGGATCATCTTGTAATCGCTTCACAGGACAATGTCCAGGAGATTGTGGGGCTGGCTGGTCGGGACCTGGCTGTCAAGGTAAATCAAAGCCACTTAAACATTTGCTGTGAAACCTTCCGTTGTATTATTTGAGAAGGTCACTGTTGTCAATGTCATGCGGAAGCCGACATTCAGTGTTTGTAACTGGGATAAATTTCTCTCTTTCCTTACAGTACCGTCGATTTGCCCTGTCGGATATTTCGGTGTTAACTGCGCAGAAAAGTGTAATTGTCATGGTAACGGTGCTTGTGAGAAGTCGACTGGATATTGTGTCGAGTCTCAGGGTGTATGCGCTGCAGGGTACACTACCGACGTCGTGTTACAGACAGATAACTGCAAACTGTGTAAGTTTGTTTTATATCATGTGTCATAGTTTGACGCAAAAAGGCTTCAAATTGTGGAATTTTAAGTATTATCCAGGCTTCCTATTAAATTGGAATAGTTATCTATATTTTCAACAATAAAATAATAATACTAGATATCTAAATGCCAAAACGCTATATCTATCCATCTAATTATCTTTCTGTCCACCTATGTACAGTATGCATAGCCCTCTACCTTTCAACGAACCAACGTATTTATAATTATGTATTCATCTAGTTAAATAGCATAATGATTCACGATACTAATCGAGCAGGTTTTAAGATATATATAGAGTAAATAAAGTAATTAGTTCTACATTACAGCTTGGATAAGGTAATTTTCCTCTCTGTTTAGTTTCAGGATGTTTTGATTCGTGTTCTAAGACCTGCCATTGTTCCGATGGAGAAACAGATTGCATCAATTCAGTGACAGGATCATGTAACTCGTCAATGTGTCATCCACGATGGATGGGATACAATTGTCAAACTGGTAAGTTATATCTACCGTAGATAACACTTGTTTTTAACTGACCTATGACTGATACTCGAAAAGCAAATTCGCTGAAATGATCATGAAAGAAAACTGGGGGCTACAGTAATGAAATAAAAAAATGATTTCATTGAATAAATCCAACGTTTGTTTTCACTGGATGTATTTATGAAATGCCAGCCTTACAATATTAACCTATTTGGGATTAAGTCGTATCAGATTTTATACGGTAATGGACCATTTCATGTGACATTGCGTTAGTGCCTTTCTACAATACCCTTTGGGTAAAATTGCCTATATTTTTAATAGCAATACGATAGTATACTACTGGTACCTCATATATACAGCAGGTTCAAGTATAATTTTCATAGATATTAGTATTAGTATTGACCGAAGTTGCTGTTTGTCCAATCTCAGTATTTATCTTTGTCAAAGCCTGTCAGTAGTCCGGATTTGGGACGATGGACCTGGCTTTTTTTTATATATACTTTCCTTTTATCTCCACGAAGAAATGACTGAACAACTTACGCTGATAAACTATATAAAAACTGATGAAGCTTCCCACGCATAGGAGATTTGTTCTCTTGTCAATGGACATTGATTTTTGTGTAGGAAAAATTACCAAAGGCGTAGACGTGGATTATGTCCGAACAAGGTTTTATTTCACCATCACCTTTTCTCAATCAGCATCTTGCTTTTTTAAATATTTTGTTTTTAGCAATAATTGCTACTATTTTCTTTTGAAAGTACATAGTTAGTATACATAGTTACTATTGGGTGCATTCTTTAAATTCTAGGTAATTACTGATCTTCAGATTTCACAGAGTCGTCTTTCATAAATACCCTAAGAACATGAGTGATGTTTTGCTGTGCTGCAGGAGGGATGGGGGGGGGGCAAAAGAGATTACCTACCTTTAATCTTATGGTATTCAGACTTGATTTATGAAACTGTAAAACATTGGATCGTTGTGTGTATTTTTGTAAAACCATTCAGTCGCAGCCTCATACGTTTTTTTTTTCTTATTTTTTTTTTGCCAGATCGCTTTGAAACGTTAACAGTCAAAACCAACCCAGGACGAGCCATCTTTTCCTGCTCAGTCACAGCTGACCCAATGAGTGAGCTGTTTGGACCCGAGGAAATCAAGATTGCCGTTGGTGATGTGGCCACGGGGAGGAGAGACGTCTCCTACGATGATACATCTGTCAGTAATCAAACTAGAAATAACTCATTCATCGTTGAAAATATAAGTGATGATGACGTCATATACTGCTTCGTGGGCGAACCTAGTGATAGTTCCTCGTTTGCATATATCAGAGTTCCGACAAGTTACTATGGTAAATGAAATACCGAGGTGCATTCATCTTCAAAATGCATGATTTTGTCAATTTGAAAAAAAAGTTGAATTAATTTGTCTGAGCTCATATTAAAAATGGATATGTTTTATCTACTTTATAATGTGCATATTTCTACATTTTATTTTATTTTATTGTACCCCTTTGCCTTGATTGTATTGTATCTTTTTTCACCAATAAATGACATATCAATAAGATATTTCAGTGTCGGTAAATAAAGTGTTGGTGTCAGTAATAGTGATATCTATTAATAGCCCTTTAAGTAATGTCATAGAACATATGAATTTGTTATAAACGAATATTAAAGTGTTTTAGAAACTAGACTTTTAATTGAATTGAATTTATTATTTTCACTCACATAAAAAGAGGCATAATGATACAATTAGACGATACAGTAAAAAATCAGAACACGTTCCAAATCATGCGAGTGGAGAATGAAGTATAGATTAATAAATCTCGTATGTTTCACTCCTGAATTGCAAAATTCTGAAGTGTCCCCGAAATTTCATCATGGAAATTTAACTATATTGATGAACAACATTACTGACGTTTTGTTAGTAGAGAATAAACCCAACTCCACATTTTGACAGACTCGGATTCGGCACGGAGTCTTAATGTATGACAAATTAGCACAGTGATGCTAATAATGGACTCGATTTCGGAACTTTTAGAAGAGACTTCAATAAGGGTTTCCTCAAAGTACGCCATTTCTGTGTTACACTCCATTTGGTAATTAATTGATAGATCAAGTGAATTACAATACATATTTAATTTTAAAACTCGTAATATTTACTATTAATAGATAATTTTCTTTTGCACTTATACTTGGGTTAACCCTAGTTCTGCCCGTCCTTTCGTCACAACCCAATGCCTCGGATGTTGGAGAGAACTATGTTGTTATCAGTTGGACAGAGTGGAATGAAACCACGGACTTGGGTGAAGGTCCCATCATCGGCTACAAGGTCTACTATAGATTGCCTGGTGAGGCCTGGGTAGATGCGGGCTATGACATGATGACACAGGGTACAAACACCATGTCGGGTAGCGCTCCACTGGAGTACAATGTAACGGGTCTGATGCCCGATACTGAATACATGTTGAGTGTATCCACGATTAGAGAAGGAATAGGAGGGGAAGGAATGCAAGGACCGGAAATAAGTTCGAGGACACTATCGATTCGTAAGTATTTTGTGGATGTGTTGTATCATAATCAACGTTAAGGTTCAATTTAGGAGACCAACGCACGGGTGATTCCAGGCCTTAGGTAAATGAAGACCTTTGAAACCAAGCATGTAAAATTTTAAGAGGAAAATGGACTAGATCCAGGGTGTCCCCTTCAATGCAACGAGACAGCCGGTAATACCGCAAATGATGTTTCTTTAAATATTAACTCTTTACATGCTGAATTTATTCTGATGGGATAATAATGACAATTGTTCTTTTCATATTTTCTTTGAATTTTACTTTCCTTATTGCAGTATTGAAAATGGTTATTTTACTATAGATGCTATTTAAGCACACTGCCTATTTTTACTGTCTCCTGTATAAAGGTGAAGGAGTAAAATAATTATTGCGATTGTTCAATTTAATTGTACCATTGTGTACAGATGCAACATTCGCATGCAAACGGTTAAAAGAAATTTGTCTGTGATCTTGAATCCGCCACTGCAGGTGAACGTGACGTGGTGCTTTCAAATGAGGACTTTTTCTCAGTGAGAAGCACCAACGATTCAATATCATCAAGAATAAGTAGGATTAAATATGATACTTATTACCCCAAAATAATGATAGTGAGAAAATGAGATAAATCTAAAAAGTAGGATTACAGACCCAATATCAATTTTTACCTAAAATATTTTCTATCAAAATAATATATAATTACTACAAATGTGTAAATGTACCTTCGTTATATATTCGACCGTCATTATTTTGAATCCTAGTGATAATTAAATATCTGTATTAAATTTCATAGAAAACTTTCATTTCAAAACGGTGACATGTAGTAATAGTTAAAATTATGCGTTTTCATTCAAGTGACCACCGTCTCTGGAGGGAGTCCTGCACACGTCGGACCGTCACCTGCTGCTATTGGTGGCGGTATTGCTGCTGCGTTTCTTATCATCATACTCATAATTGTCGTTCTTGTGGTCATCAGACGACGAAAGAGGTATGTCCAAAGTACAGACTCTTCGATATCCTCTCACTTACTCATTTACTCACTCACTCATGGTCGACCACTGTCGAAATCATTTTGGCGATGGACTTCCACTTTTTCCAGTCCTCCAATGCTTTTCCCAGGTAAACCAGGTTAAGTCCTGTATAGCGGGAGATCTGGTTCAATTATAGCTAGTCTTCAATGGCCTAGTTTTCCTGGTGTGTTAGTTCAGACTGGTTCGTTGCCATAGCAGTACCCAGCAAATTGAAGTCGCCTCTTCTGATTTTTGGGGAATATATAATTGCTTTGACAAAAAAAAAACTAGAGGGCAACATACTAATGACGTCACGACGATGTCCATTTGTACGCAAACCGCATGCGTCTTGACATTTTCATCTACTGCCTGAATTAAGAAGAAAAGGGCGAATCGGCCAAGTGAATGAGAGAGACAACGTGACGCATGCGAGCACTGTATTCTTAACATCAAATTCCATGTTCTCCGTAACAAAAACAAATCAACGAAGAAAATGTATAACTCTAACAAGCACACTTCATCATCGTTACGCATTTTAGTATTAACTAATCCCAAACATGCAACTTTAAAAGATTTATCAAGAGTTTTAATTTATGGTCAGTAAAGACAACTTTTGATTGATTTGTTTTAAGTCATAGTTTCCATTTCTTACGGTATTGTATTTTTGTAATATCAAGACTTGCTTTTATTTGAATTCCGTGTTTTCTATCCTGCATTTTCCTTTTTTTTCCCGTTTTCCATATTTCCCGTTAGGCATAATCATACTGCGCTGTGTGCAATAGATTTGTACCTATTGAACAAATAATACTTTTTGTATTTATTGATTTAATCGTTTATATCCGTTTGTACAACAGAGAGGAGCCACAGGGGAAATATCCAGGTCTTGCTTCACATACGGACACTAGCTTTCCGAAAACAGTGTACGACAATAATTCAACTGAAGGTATGAATCTTATTGTCATGAAAATCATTGGTTACTCGTGTATTCTTCAATTACCGTATCATTCATATTCGTACCGTATTCGTATTTTGTTTATACATAATTGAACAGGTATGTCCCATGCCTATGTTTCTGTATGCTGTCAGTCACATCTTGCATAATGACATCCCAATCTAAGGAAATAACAAAGAATAAAGAAATCTGTAAATGCAGAAAACCAAACAAATACATTTTATTAAGTTTGCAGCTGGTTGAATAAATGAAAACACAATTGTTACATTGATTATGCATTCGTTTTGAATAAAAAGAATTCACAAAATATAATAAAGATATGGCCATAAAATTCACAATCATGTTGGAAGTACCTAAGTACCAAAGGTACTAGTAAAGTACTATACTCAAAGACATAATGTAAAACATGTATATACATAGAATACAAGAAGCATACAAAATAACTGCAATAACTTAATGGAATCAACAATGTTAACAAACATAGTTGACTACTGGAACATTTTGTTTGGAGTAGAAGTAGTGTGGTACTGAAAAAAATATTGCATGAACAGTCTTTCATTGGGTGGTGGCGTGATGTGGGAATGAAAGTAACCGACGCGTCGGTTGTCCGGCAGAAGGGCTGCTAGCATATGTTCCCCGACAGAATTAACATTAAATTGTTTCCAACTACTTAAAAACCATTGTTTTTTCCAGGGTTGGCCGGTAAATACCGGGTGGTAAATACCGCCATGCTATTTTTTGACAAAAACGGGAAATACCGTGAAATACTGGCAAATACTATAAAAAAAGTTATTTTTTGAAGAATAATAACTAAAAATGTAGAGATTGTTGTGCATTAAGTGTGATTCAAGCCATAATACAACAACAACAACAAAATAACTCAATTGATGTTGGGGAACTAGGGAATCATTCTGATTGGTGGGCCAAATTTTCTACATGGCCGAATCAATAGTAAAAGTCTGAAAATCCAGAAGTCACCTGCTTTTATTTTAGAATATTTTTCAATCATTTCAGTCAGCAAATATCTATTGCTTCATAAATCCAGAACACTTAAAATAGCATACCCCATACTAGCCAGTTGTTGATTTGCCCCTGTATATTCACCTAGATGAGGACCGCATTCCCATGTACATGTAACACTTGAATAATGTACAGTGTAGTACTGTATGTACAGTAGGTGAGATAACACTGAATTAAGTTATCATGAATGAAAATTGAAAAGAGGTTTCTGACAGTCTTTTCATCTAAAATTTGTAAGTTCAAGGTGAATTTGTATAAGAAGAGCCCAAATGATGGGTATTAATGACCACCTATGATGACCTCACACAACTCTTATGAGTAACAACTGCTAGGTATTACCCACGTATATTCCCCAGTATTTCCCGAGTATTATCCAGGTATGTGCGCCAATATTATCCGTTATTTCACCAGATAATGTCCACAGTAATTACCCGCCGGGTGGAAATACAGGTATTTCGCCAGGAAATTGCCAAAGCGGCCTGTGCTTTTTCACATGAAATCAAAGTGGTGTGACATTTTTAGATCCTTCTGTCAGTCTGTTGAGTGCAAATATCAAATAAGGCAACATTTCTCAAATAAGAGAACATTTACTGTTAAGGCCATTCTGCCGGACATTCGACGATAGAAAAATGGTGAAAACTGTAACTGTGTAAAAACAACAACCTCATTCTGAATTGTGTGATTTGAAACTATAATTATTAATGGGTTCAAAAGCAAATTTGGTGTCTCGCAGTGGCTTTACCTCTGTACAAGAGCCTCTTGGGTAGCAACGAACACAGTTGCTGACCTCTGGTTGAGCTCATAGTTCTTTACCACGTTATGCGTTTGCATGCATTTCCAGATGTTGACCTGGGTATGCACTACGAGCAACAAGAAGACAAAGTAAGCATTACGACCACGGATACAGAACCGATCCCTGCCGTAGAACCACAATATAAACCACCTATCCCTGAAGCACAGACACGAAAACCATCAAAGCCGTTGCCTAGATCTTCACCTCCGAAAGCTATCCCTGTCTCCGAGTTCCCCCAGTATGTACAAACAAGCAGACGATCTGGACGACTCGCTGAGGAATTTAGTGTAAGTACAAAACCCATTTTACTATTTAAGTTATTCTCCTGTCAAAGGAGGCGGCCAAATGTAGCAGTCACGATCGTTGAGGTTAGGACCATCATACATTTTTCGACCGTGCTTTTTGAAACATTGTGCTTTGGGACCTCACAAACCCCATGAGTTTTTTTGTTACATTGATTTGCATATAAAGCACCTTTTTAGTGCTTTCTTCCATTATTTTCTTCTGTCAGCATAATTGGACTATTATGGGCCTTCATAATCTCTTCACAATTGCTTTGTACCTTAAAGATCAGTGACATGATTGGGAACTTTTAAAAATGCCTCAAGACCCAAATGCGTTGAAGTATATACCAACTATACACCAGCTGGAGGGGATCTCCCAGCTGGAAGGAATTGTCTCAAATTTGTTTACCTAAGGAGAATCAAGCATGAACACTAATTATATCGGGGCACGATAAAAATAGGACCCACAGAGACCCATACAGCAGGTTTACCTGCCACGAGGAATATTGGCATTAGTTATTTTAGAATGAGTCAGCGTTTGACTGCAAGATTTTCACATGAGAATCCTTGCATAGTTTACTTGATTCCAAAGTAATTTCAGCCCAAGTTCAGGACTACCCCCAATCATGTCATTAACCTTTAAAGTACACTGTTTTGGGATCCATAAGACCCTTCTTTTCTGATTCGCACTACGATACAACATCGGGTAACTCAGTACCCAAAAGTCCAGGGTGCAAAACAATTCTACGGTCGCTGAAGCGAGTATCGACCCATGACCATTGGACGTTTGTAACAGAAGTAAAGGACTACTTTGCGTTATTTTGGCCTAATTATCACCTCTAGAGACCGTGTAAATTGAATGTGTCCAAAGATTTCATCTCTGTGCAATGTATTTGCAACGGTTACAAGCATGTAATCAGTGTAATTGTCTGTTTTTCATCACCTATTTTATTTATTTATTTATTTATTTAATTTCCAGGAACATATAACAAAAACAATGCATCACAAATGAAACAATACATAAATATGATACCGCAACCAATGCCTGGGGATTACCTAAAAGAAATAATAATTTCTGTCTGAAGGCTCCCCTCATTGGTTGCTTTAAGTAACTTGAACTTGGGTACTTGAATTGTCAATTCTTTCACCGTCTTGAGATTATAGCAAGAAAACACATCTCTATGTGACACATTTATATTCACTTAAAAGTACATTCGGACAACATTGAGTAAGTGTGGTCACTCGTCGACCCTTTTAAATGTTGAGATAAGCATTTCAGTTGTTTTAAGTGTATGTTAATTTATTCTAATGTATTCTACTCTAATATCAGGCGCTTCCGGATGGAACAGGCTACCCAATAACAGTTGCTGAAAATGAACATAACTTTAAGAAGAATCGATACAAAAACATCCTACCTTGTGAGTAAAACCAATTTTATATTTTAGGTTTATTGCTGTATATCGTTTGTTTTATTAAGAAAATGGTCACATATCAATAAATCCACACATAACTAGCAACTACACAGTATGGCCATGATGGCGTTTTGCTTCTAGTGCTCGTTATACAGGCTAGCGACCCATGCCCTATTTCCGATAACAACTCCTGAGAAGGGAGCGAATGTTTAATTTTAAATTGGTCTATTTTCGCGAAGGAGGATTAACTTATGCATCATGTATAACCCGATAACCCCAGTACCAAATTATGAAAAGCCACTTTGATCTCTGATTAGTAGAATAGAAATTATATCTATAGAATCACTGTAATTGTCATCAAGACAGACATTCTATAATGGTAATATTATGGATAACGTTACACATTTCATATAAATTTTCAAACTATATAATCTAAAACACACAACCTTTCATATGAAAACCCTATATGTTAAAGTAGAATGTCACCCTCTCAATGTGAAAAAACTGCACATTTTTTTTTTACACAAAAAGCCTGATATGCTATACTTGCATTACACATTCTATGAATTATACACAAACTTTTTACTTATTTCTTTTTTCTCAAACTCAGATGATTCTTCCCTAGTTGTGCTTGACAAAATTGACAATGACCCTCACTCGGATTACGTCAACGCATCTTACATCCCAGTAAGTACACATTTTCACATTAATATTTTGAAGATTAGTTAATGTCGCTGAAAATACTATATACATTGGTCTGAAAATACACGGAGTTCGCATGCATTCATAAATACGAAAGAAGTGCGTTTAATGTGTTCAAGACAATATTTGCATTTTTAGTTTTTGTCATTAGCAGCTGTATCTGTCACTGTTATCTGAAAATATCCAGCGAGACTTGTACATAAGATACGTGTTGTTGATGAGGAATCTATATTACACATAGTTTTGCCAATGTTATTCGAACATCAGTGTCGCTTTGACATGGCCCTGGGAAGCGGGAGTGCTGGGGGTGCTGAAGCACCCCTGCAAAAAGACGTGTATGTCTATTTTCCTTCAAATTTGGCAGCTGAGCTTTTCAGCTGTTGATTTGGCCGTGAAACCTCGAAAAAGCTGTTGATGTGGCCGCGAATGTTAGCGCGTATTTTTTTTTTGGCCGCTTAAAAATTTCCTGCCGCCGGCCCCCCCCCCCCGCGAGGCGAACTTTTCAGCTTTGATTGGCCGCGATTTGGTCGTGAAAAAAATTTTGGCCGCTAAAATTTTTCCGGCCCCCGCCCCCCGCCCCCGCTGAGCCGAGCTTTTCAAAGTGTTTGATTTGGCCCGCGAATTGGTCCGTGACAAATTTTTTTGCCGCGTAAATTTTCCGCAACCCCCCTCCCGCGTGAGCGAGTTTTCAAGCGTTGATTGGTCCCACGGAATTTGGCCGTGAAAATTTGTTTGGCCGCCGAAAATAATATGTCCCCAGCCCTTCAGATGAAAAAATGTTCCCGCAGGGTCACCTGCAAATGGATTGTTCGAAGCATTTGAGGCTCTGTGGTCTTAAAGTTTGAATGCATGAGATCTTAATTCTTAATGTGGCCTATGTTGCAAAATATTATGTCATACGTTTGTTTTTGTCAAATTACAGTTGCATCAACTGAATGACATTTCAAATAATGTTGTTATTTCTCCTTTAGCTCCTATGAGATATTGTGTTTTTCATGTTTTCTCTTGCTTCATTTAAAACCGCCATGCATTGGTTTGAAAAAGTGAAATTTGTGTATCTGTATGTCATCTTAGGATTTTGGAAAGTTATTTTTTATGGAATAAAATGATCCTATTTAGATTACAATTGATATCATTCCGAATAACATCCACTATGTACTATTCATTAACAATGTCCTACACTCTCTTTCAGAGCTTTGATGACAAACGTGCATATATTGCTTCACAAGGTAATTAAAACGATTTACGTTTGTGTACTGTATCTAATGAAGATTCACCTAAGAAACAATCATTCATTTTTTCCTTGTTTTTTCCGTTTCAATTTTTTCCTTGTTTAATTTTAGTAATTGTGTAATTTAATTCATATAATCTATTGTTTGTTTTTGTATTATGTTTGTGTTATTTGTTTGATTTGTTTGATTTTTATTTGACTTATGCATTTCACGGCTTTGCTGAAAAGCAGCCTCCGAGCCGAATCAGGACTTTTACCGTGATTTAATGAATAAAACTCAAACTCAAACTCAATTCTCTAATGGTCTACCCGCATGACACAATGTGTGTGATTTTACACAAAATACGAACAAAATAATAACTTAAAAAATTAGGTAATTCAATTCTTAAATGAAGTTTGTTGAGACAAAATGAGTAATGTGTCAAAATCACAATTTGAATGCATAATGCTTATCCCTGCTTTTTTACTTGTTTTAGTATCAATGAAAAAGAATCTACGGATCAGTAGCCATAATACAGAAAACGAGAAATGTATTTCCAAAGTGATTTAAGCAGCAGGGGCGTCGATCCGTGTTTCGGATTTGGAGGGAGGGGGGCAAAATTGAAAAAAATGCCAAAAATTTTCGGCGCACTCCGCGCGCCAAATTGCGATACGAAATTTTGCGCGCTTTGAAAAATTGACAATTTCGTATATTTTATGGTATTTTTGTGCTCAGTTTAATAGTTTTATAGTACTTTCCAATATTTTTTAAAAATATTATCTTGTATTTCATAATTATTAATTTTTCAGAGTGTGCAAAGCTTATTGGGGGGGCAAATCGATACGTTTACCCCCCAATATTTTCATTGGGGGCAATCCCCGGGCCTTGCCCCCGCCGCCCGCCGATCGGAACGCCTCTGTTAGCATGCTGGCTTAACCAAATGCATCACATGCTGGTCCTTTTTGGAGGAGATTAGAATACATGGCGATGTGACTTTAATGCCTGTTTTAATAATAAAAAAATGGATTACATACCGATGGTGTAATTCTACTTACACAGCTTATAAAACTACTTACGTGTAACACATATACATTATGATGAAAGACACATTTAACGCTGTGCCAGGGAGTACACTCGGTGAAGGATGGAGGGCCAAGCAATGTCTTCACATGTCATTTTTTTTTTAAATTAGAACTGACCCTTTAGACCTGTCTTACTTTAATAGGTCCAAATACACTGTCCATTCAGGATTTCTGGAGGATGGTTTGGCAGGAGAACATTCACACAATTGCCATGGTAACCAGGCTACAGGAAGGAGACAAGGTGAGCATGTCTTTGAATGTAATGAGCAGGCGTTCGAACCTCAGAAAAATGAATGATGCCAATTTAATATGTTATAGTCGTAATGTTAACGTTGCACTTATTAATAATGATAGGTAACTTCTGAAAACAAAGAGTTTGTATTAAACCGTCAATACGATATCCGCTACAGTTTCTGGAAATTTCAGTCAAGAGTTGAATACAAGAATTACTCGAGATTTTGCAGAGATCCCTTCCAAAATGTATCCTACTAAAAATCTACCTCATCAGGAAAAATAGTAAATTCACATTCAGAGTAATGACAGCATGAAAGTCTTCCCTAAGATTAACTTTAACTGTAATAATGATAGATGTGCAAACTATGCTTTTACAGTGTAAGTAGTTGCCGCGAAAAGTAATTATTAATTTCCCTCCTGGTACAAAGGTTGACGTGTAAAGATATACGAGTCCTGCATATTTTATGTAATAAAATAGGTATAGGCCTTTCATGCAAATAGTTCGGAGTTTCAATTTGCGCATGTGCAGAAGAAAGGTCATTCGTACAATGCTTATGTAAGCAGACATTTGAAAACCTGGGTATTCAATGTGAAAGCTAAATTATGCATTCACGAGATGCATATTCAGAAATGTGACAGGTGAAAGTAGTCTTCTTAACGGAATGTAGTCTAAAAGTGCAATTATCGCAGTCATGACTTCAGGAATGGTTGCTAGCAAATGCCTCGAGATAGAAAAACTATCCAGTCTTCAATATTTTGAGGTCAATCGTTTTATGGTCTAACTTCGAACTGGCTCATTATTTCACTACACCTCGCAAACGGCATAATATGATTTTTTATTTTCTTCTTCCCTTTGCATGTTGTAGATTAAGTGCCGTCAGTACTGGCCGGACCATGAAGGCAAGCTGGTGTTTGGTGATCTACAGATCAGTCTATATTCGGAGGATACATGTGCAGAAGGCAAAAAACGAACTTTTACTCTTAAAAAGGTATTATTTTGTCTTATTTATATTTCTAATGTTGTCGTGCAGGAAAGACTGCTTCATTATTATAGACAGTCATCACAAAGTTTAATTTATGACATAACTTGAAGCGCAGCATAACAAGTCATTTAATACCTACACAGTTATAAATCAACCAACTTTACTGGTACAATTTCATGTTTATTACTGTATGTGTGTGTATGTGAGTGCTTTATGTGCGTGTCTGTGTATGTCTGCATTTGTCTGTAACGTGATTATATCTAATAAAATGCACAAAACGTGTACACAATAAGACTATGATTATCTAGAAATCTACCGTTCAAAAAATAATTCCAAACATATGTATTATGTACAGTATCATCTTCAGCATGTGCATTTTTTCATCATGTTCGAACACAATTGCATTCGTGCTCGTATTTTCTATATACTTATGCAGTCTCAAAAAGAAAAGGAAGTTCATCAGTTTCATTACACCAAATGGCCGGACAAAGGAGTACCCAAGCACACCTCATCGCTGTTAAAGTTCATCAAAGAAGTTAAGACAGCACAGGGCGACAGTTCCTCACCACTCCTTATCCACTGCAGGTAATGGTTATGTGCATGAGTAGAGTATGTTCCAGTGGTGTAGACAGGTTTTGGATGGGGGGGGGGGGGCAACCCAGGCAACAGAAATGTATTCACACATCATCGGTTATCCTGCTGTATGCTTACACACATACACACACACACACACACACACACACACACACACACACACACACACACACACACACACACACAAACTTGCATATGCACACACATTTTTAAAATTTAGAATTTGTATGTCTAAAATCAAGTCATTTTGTGCATTTATACAGGACCCTGACAAACTTAAAGGGAGAAGGCGCCAGCAACTAACAGGCATAAGTTAAGAAATGAAATGCAATGAAAGTATTGTGAGAATTATATGGTATATGGTGATAAAGACAGCCTAAATAAGGGCTACTGTGTGACACTCACACTCAGCAAGGCCCTATATATTACTTAATTTGTGTTTATTTTATGTCTTTGCAAGCCTTATCTTAAGATAAAACTTGCAGAAACATTGGGGGAGGAGCTTATCCATTCGAACAGTGCATACATTACTACGGCGTGACTAGCACACGTCAGGTGGCATGCACCGGTCATGCTTGGTCAGTTTCAGCAATGTGTACGTGCGATCTGATTGGTTGGCAAGAACTCAAATGTTTTCTTAACTTATGCCTGTTAGTTGCCGGCGCCTTCTCCCTTTAAGGACGAACTGGATTTACTTATATTTTGGGCTGGGTAAAATATCTAAATAATTAGAAAATGCACCTGTTTCATATTATAGAGGTCCAGTTTCAAGGCTCCCTATTTTTTTGTTACCCCCCCCCCCCTTGGACCCCATTGACTTCCCTTTAAAAACAATTGAGCATTTTGGTGTTCATTTGATATCGGTCACGCACATGAGTAGCTAAACTTATCAAGGACTTAACGATTTTCCTAAAAAGACACAATGAAAATGTAAGACATTTGCTATTCATTGGGTTTTCCTAAAGAAATAATGCAATCATTTCTAAACAGTGCTGGTGTTGGTCGAACTGGCGTGGTCATCGCAATCGACAGCGTCGTGGCTAAAGCTAAGAAGACAGGATTAGTGGACATCAACAACTTTGTGATAATGATGAGGCAGAACCGTCCATGCATGGTACAGACCAGTGTAAGTATCATCAGTTCATTCCTATGTACGGTAGACACTCGTATGTTTTCTCATCTAAAGGGATGTTTAGGTAGCAGAAGCGTAACGTTAATTTGATATGCAGTGTGTTAGATTACTCTCAATGGAACTATATGGGAGTCCGCAATATTTTTCTTTCTTCATTTAAAAATGACATCTCGAAACGTTTCATGGCATGAGGTTTCACGCCAGTAATAGATCATGTAGGTCTACCATCTGTCTACTCAACAATGTGGGAAATATTTTGCCGTAAAGCAATGTGATATTCTGCTTTTGATCTTCGCTGCAAATATAAGTATGACATTTAATCCCTTTTAATTCACATAGAATCGGGAGCACAGATTTCATGTGACGAGTGGGGGGGGGGGATGAAAACATCGAAGGCGTAATAATACCATAGCTTGGGAAAAAACTACCAGAGGACACGTATACATTGTTAAAAATGGAAATCCTGACTTTAAATTCCCCCTCATCCGCATTATAAAAGATTAATAACCTATTTTCATCACATTTATCCTTCGAATAGGTTCGCCGATTAAAAAATCTATCAAAAATGCTAACATATCGAAAAAAAAAAATATATAAATTTTACAAATTGGAGGGGGGACATGTGTCCCCATCCCCCCGCCCCCGCCATCTGCGCCATGAATAGAATTAAACTTCTTGGAGACCAAAATCTAGTTTTCTGGAACCTATAGTTTCATAGCTATTGAACATGGTTGTGAGCGCGCAGATTGAGTTATATTGTTAATGCCATGAGTGATGGTTCTAATGTTTCATGTCATTTCTTTCATGATTCTTTGTTCTTTGTCCAAACAGGAGCAGTATGTCTTCCTGCACGGGGCCGTCCTAGAAGCATTGGTTTGCGAGGATACCTTTATTCCTACCAACCAGTTCGTGGCTCGTCTCGCACAACTAAAGCGTGATATTCCTGGGGGTCAACAGTCGTATTTAGCCAAGGAATTTGATGTAAGGTTATGTCGTATGGAAATAGATTCATGGATTAATAGATACTCACTTACACAAGTGTTCCCTTTCTTGTGTGTATTACATGTAAAAACTGATAAAAGACGGCGTCACTGTTATCTTAGAATATTCTATTCTTTCCGCTTGTCCCATTAAGTCTTTTCGATGTTGGATGTGTGCCTGTATAAGTGTATATTGTTTGTCCTCTAACCTCTAAATCCTTCAAACCTTCCATCGGGCAAACCTTCACTCGTCCCTTCAGAATTTATCAGATGACAGTTTGCAATTATTGCTCTCCGTTTCCCTCGTTACGTGTCCGCACCATCTCCTCCTAATCTGCCTACAGATACCTCCCTAAGTTCCCCTGTGCCCAACCTTTACGTTCATCTTCGTTTTTTTACCCTTGCTTGTCTTGTCAGTCCAGAATCAATGTGCTTATTTTCATATTGCGAGATCCAGCATCAATCCATATGCCTTGTAGTCTGTATTTCACAATTACCGTGCAACCGCATAAAATTACTACAATCTGTAAATCTGTATCCAAGGTTTAATTTACGTATTGGTCTGTCTCTTCCCAGACTCTTGAGTTGGTTTGCCCAGAGCCGGCTCCTTCTGCCATTCGATCCGGCAAGATACAAGAAAACAGATCAAAGAATCGATACGGAAACATCCTCCCACGTAAGTACATTAATGATGATGATATAAATTACGATAATTATGGTTACATAACATTATGAACGCAATGGTCTCCACATCATGTGCAGATGAGCAAATTCTAAATGAAATGCATGAGAAATGGGGGTCAATGTATATGGTCGCACAAAATGTAATGAAAAATGATAATCGTGGTTCAACCCCACCCCTCTAAAACAGAGACTGCCACTGCCTTTGCCGTATCTTAATGTATTTTTATCGTAACAGGGAAGGGGGTTGCAATTACCCATAAACTTGTTACAAGATATTTTTTTCCTGCCACAACCAATTATACTGATGGATCTAAAACATAATGGTGGTGAATCTGCATGGTCAAGTGATCATTCATATATCTTCAGATCCCCTTTCCCTGTGGATGATCGCTGTAAAGAATTTGTCAAAATCCTTCCGTAGAGTTAAAATACCTAGAAGAAAAATATTATAACTATTACAAAGGATGCATGGCGGAAGAGGATTAAAGTGATATAATTATTTTGACTTTCAAAATGTTTTATTGAAACAAAAATAAATGCTAACGTTGTTTCCAAATTTTGTACTTTGTGGGTCGATCCGCCCTCATCAAAATAATCAAGTTGTCTGTCGCAATACATGTTCGTGTTGTTGGTTTGGATTACTGTATACAGTTTGAATATTAACGGTCTTTGTTTTTGCTTTTGCTTGATTTCAGTGGAGAGAAATCGAACAATACTTCGAACACACGTTGTTGACGAACTAGGTGGAGATTACATCAATGGGAGCTTCATTCAGGTAACGCATACCTGGTAGTTGCTATGTGGTTGTCTGTGAAAAACTTAGCACAAGGAAACTAACATAAAAACTATTGTCTTAAATCACGTGAAATCAGAGTATCGTGACATTTTTAGATCCCTTTTACAATTATCAAAGAAGGTAAGGGTTTCAAATGGGTGGGATCTAGTTTTAGCGCACTTCTGCTAAGAGTATGTTATAACGACATTTTGTCAGCAGCAATACGTAAAGCACACCTCCATAATTCAGGAGGTAAGAAAGCTCCCATTGCAGGATAACTCTTTATAATGTAAACGCTTAACTAACATGAGTTGCAGGTCATTACCGTGCCAGAATATTTACACTGTATCGGAGCGCTTTGTCAACCATCACGCGGACGTGATATACATGTAACGGTATTGTACAAGTAGGCCTACAATTTCCAAAAGCTGTCTTATTTGTAAAAAAAAAAAAAAAAAAAAGAGAGAGAGAAAAGAACCAAGCGTTCTAATATACCGGTTTGAAATTATAAAATGAATGGATTCACATTTATGGGTATGTCTACTCTAAAGGCGTCGTCACACTATGACGAATTGGCATTGCGTACTGCGAACGAATTGAAAAATTCCAAATACGCACAGCATCTCCCAGCGAATTAATTCCGTATGGGTGAATTCAACCGAATCGAACGTACTGACAGCAAATCAAAACGAATCAAAAACGTTTCCATCACCATTTCATAACTTATCATTAACTTACAAACAGCGATCTATAATTGAACGACTAACGAGCTTTGCGTACGCTACGCGTACAGTCTGCGAATTCTAGTCGATCACATGGTGTCTGTGTACATTTACAAACATATACCTTCTTGAACTCAACGTCATTTTGTCCCATCATGAGTTTGGGTATCTAATTTCTCCCAGTATGCCGAAATCCAAGAGAGCCAAGATTTGTTTTTGTATAGTATAAAAAGGGAGCACCAAAATTAATCTTCTGGTATAATTCCAGGGCAAATTGATATGAAAGGCAACCTTTACCCCAATTTAAAATAGTAATAACCTGAAATCTGGCCAACGGTTAAGGTAATGATAACCTCATATTTTTGCAAACGTGTTATATATTGGTGATTTTATTGTTAAAAAATAATTAACTTATTAAATTTTATGGTATTAAAATAAATAGGGATTTTTTTTATTAGAAAGATCTTCTTTTCTTTATGATCAATTATGAAATCTGGAAATTGTGTAATGTAGAATTTTCACCTGTATGTATTCTTAAAGTGATAAGCTAACATTGTGGAGCTTCAATTTAAAAAATTGTCAAATTTTGATATCTGAACTACATAGTAGTGTTCATATAGACAAATAAACGGTGCCAGGTAAAAATGTCAGAGGTAAGAATGTCAGAGGTAATAATGTCAGAGGTAAAAATGTCAGAGGTAAAAATGTCAGAGGTAAAAATGTCAGAGGTAGTAATGTCAGAGGTAAAAATGTCAGAGGTAAAAATGTCAGAGGTAATAATGTCAGAGGTAAAAATGTCAGAGGTAAAAATGTCAGAGGTAATAATGTCAGAGGTGAAAATATCACAGGTAAAAATGTCAGAGGTAAAAATGTCGGAGCCAAAAATGTCAGAGGTAAAAATGTCAGAGGTAAAAATGTCAGAAAGATACCCTTTTTAAGTAAGCCTTTTGTTAAGAATAGGTCAAAGCCCTTTTATCCTGACTTTGATACCCTTTTCACTAAACGCGCGCATACATAGGCTTAGGAAGATTTTCAGGATAGGGGAGGGGGGCTCGATAACTTTGACCCGCCTTTTGAACGACTTTTTTCCCCGACTACCCCCCCCCCCCCCCGCTGTCACCAATTTAGACAGACTCAAAAGTCATTTTTTGGTGTTTTGGCGTCTTTTGAGAGTCTCTTTTTGCGTAAATTGTGAACCTTTCTTTTCCTTTTTCCTCTAAACCCCATTTTTAGACCACAACGGGGGATAAGAAGAAACGGTTTTTATACGCATTTTTGTGTACAAGCATGGTGTCAATCTTGTAATAACATTGACCCCCGCGCGGGGCCCCTTTTCCCATAGACCACACACCGCATCGTGCAACCATGGACCTCCATGGTGCAACCATGTAGTAGAGTCCAGGGTGCAACCGACTAATAAGGTCTAGATACGAAACTCTTAAAAAAAGTACTATACTTCCGATACATCACATTACGATCACCTATCACGGGCACTAGTCAGTACTTATGCACAGGGTATGAAATATTACGAGTCCATTCAGGAAAATCTTGGCAGGATTGGTACATGTACTATCAATGGTTTGTCAAGCACCTCTTTCTAACGAACCACCAGTAGCTGGTGTGTAGCATTCGTTGAAAAATACACACACGTTAGGTAGTTCCTTTTCACAATATTCACATAATTTAGAGCAGCATATTGTCAGTTTACATGTTTAGCGGGAGGTTTTTCATAAAGTGGGTGATTTACATGCTCGGCGGGAGGAAGGACGTGGTGGAACGGCGGGAAACGGTGGAGTCCATCTCCCGCCATATGCGTGATACTCCCGCCAAATGTGAGAGGGTTTACAACTGTACACTGTACACTGTAAAGGCTCCCATACACGATCAATTAATTGATATCAATTAATTGACGAATAAGTGATTGTGTATGGGGGCATAAACACCTCACAGACCTTTGGCGTGGACCGTACTTTTCGAAAAAAGAATCTTGATCATATGTTCTTACTGAAAAAGAAAAATAATTATTTCTGGACATCCACAATTATGGCCATAGGCCTGCGTCTATTAAAGTCAGAATTATGAAAAATAGTCTTGTGAAGTTTTCCCTTTACAAGTTTTGGGGAGACACCAGACCTGTCACTGCAGCTGTATAGATTCCTTTCGTTCAGTTATCAACATCAAAGGCTAACCGTTCCTTCCACATTCCACAGAAGTGCGCGCTCTACAGTCTGACAGTAGCTTGGCCCTCATCTCATTCGTATTGTCAGGGGCTGCATGCAAAATAGGGGGTGCGGGGCAGGGGGCTGCCGCCCCTCTTTTTAAAGTAATAAAAATAACGTGGATTTTACCGGTTTTTCTAAAATCTAAAAAAAAAAAACTCCCCCCCTTTCGTTGTTAATTGGTATGGTATTTGTTTTTCATTCTTGGCGGGCTACAAATAGTTCCGGTCGTCGTCGGCCCCCTGCCCCCGCTTGTCGGATGCTGTTTGGCCTGTAATTTGGCAGGTAAAAATCGGCGGTCAAAAAGGTTTTGGTTGTCGTCGGCCCCACTACCTCCGTGGGGGGGGGGGGGAGGGGCCGTCAAAATTTTCCCAGATTTTTCGCCCCTCGTAAGGTTTTACTCTGGCGCCGCCCCTGAACATGATCTATTTTGGGAGTCGAATTCTGATGTAATGTGTGCTACAAAGTTCGGGTAGTACATTTAAACAGGATAATGGAGGTGATTAAGTCTGATAAAGGTGGGGTAAAAATAATTTTTGAGGGTAATATCTACAATGAACAGTTTGAAGGAAAGTATAATACAATTTGGAAGTGTGTCCGAAGTACAGGAGGTTGCAAATGACTGTTGTGTTTATGTGTCTGTACTCCTACAAAACCTAGCGGGTATACAGAAAACAATAGAGTTTAATGACGACTTCATTCCTTTTTACTTGTGAGTTGTGGGATACCCAAAACAAAGGAAGGGACAAAATTGTGTGTGTCTGTATATGTATGTGAGTTTCTATAGTTTTATTCAAACTGACATTTTTACCTCTGACATTTTTACCTCTGACATTTATTACCTCTGACATTTTTACCTCTGACATTTTTACCTCTGACATTTTTACCTCTGACATTATTACCTCTGACATTTTTACCTCTGACATTTTACTCTTACATTTTACCTCTGACATTTTTACCTCTGACATTATTACCTCTGACATTATTACCTCTGACATTTTTACCTCTGACATTTTTACCTCTGACATTACCTCTGACATTTTACCTCTGACATTTTTACCTCTGACATTATTAGCTCTGACATTTTTACCTCTGACATTTTTACCTCTGACATTATTACCTCTGACATTTTTACCTCTGACATTATTAGCTCTGACATTTTTACCTCTGACATTACTACCTCTGACATTTTTACCTCTGACATTTCTACCTCTGACATTATTACCTCTGACATTTTTACCACTGACATTATTACCTCTGACATTTTTACCTTTGACATTTTTACCTTTGACATTATTACCTCTGACATTTTAACTCTGACAATTTTACCTTTGACATTATTACCTCTGACATTTTTACCTCTGACATTTTTACACCGAGCCAAATAAACACCCTAAAATAAAAAAAGTTTGGAAAGTTACACTGCCAATGGCGTTATGCATGAATAAACAATTAAAACTCGGGGCGAGTTTAAATGGCGTAGGTGTACACACAGTAAGTCTATGGGAGTAAATGGGCAGGTGAATCCGATCAACTTACGATTTTCACTAAATAATCATTTTGAAATACAATTTTTTTCAGGGCGTCATTTTTAGACCTTATCAAAGACAATGGTACCAACACGCAAAACGTTCGCAGAGAAAGGGCCTCACTTATGGTCGATCAATGGAAATTTATTGGTGACTTACCGCTTCCGTCCTGTTGACGAATAAAACGTTCGCATTGCAACTTCAGGACGTACGCGCTGCGAATGGCTTGTACGCTTGGCATACGTCGATAAATTTTAAGCATGCTTAAAAATTTTCAGCGTACGGAACGAACAACAACGTATGATTGCGTATTAAAACGACTCAAAAACGACGACAAAAGGATTCCCGAACGAACGTTAGCGTATGCCAACGAATGTCAAAATGTTCTATACGCAGTGGATACGCAATGCCAATTCGTCATAGTGTGACGGGGCCTTAAGGACTATGGTGAACTACCAATTTGTATTAACAATGTATGCACTAGTTATTGTTTTATCTTGCAAATCTTTGCACAAAAAGTATGGAGAAAACATTATCCATCATATCGCCTGCAATACTATATCAACAAGCCCGCTTGGTCACTCGTTGACTTCCAGAATGCAGGAATATGAAGAGTATACCGCTGTCCACATCAGTGCTTCTGGTCGGTCTTACTAGTTTCTCACGTAACTATCATGAATACCTGATGCTTACACTTGTCCACTCCTAAATGAGACCCCAGTCAAGGCTTGGTAGCCACAATAGGCGCACTCATTTCATTTCTACCTCGTACCCATTTAAACACCTGCGTGGACAGGAGCGAAGCAGGTAAAATGTCCAGCTGACGAACATAAATGCCCTGCGTTGGATTCGAATATGAGACCTCTAGATTATAAGACATAGCCTTGCCAATCTTGCCACACACCGCACCTCTGCAAATTTTACCACAGCCGTACTAACACAACACCGCCGTATTCTGTTGTTGCATAAGTATAACACGTATCATATCTATTTTCGTTGTAATTTCCTACCAGGGTACTCGCTGCAAGTTTGTCGCGACTCAGATGCCAACACCGAACACCATTGCTTCCTTCTGGTCGTTAGTCTTTGACCAAAAACCGTCCTGTATTGTGATGCTGAATGACAATGACAAATCTGACGAGGTAGGTCTGTTGAACCGCAACATTCTTCATGCGAGTCTAGCTTGCATACGCTTAATACCTCAGAGAGATACTGGTTAAATACTATTCAAAATAGATCAAATGCCATGTAATGGACAGATCTTAGCGTCTACAGTGTCCAAAACCCAAAAGAAGAAGAAGAAGAAAAGAAAAAAGAAAGAATAAAAACCTTAAAAGTGATGACGTCATGACTTATATTAGTTAAGGCGTTTGGCAATTCCCTTGAAAGAAATTCAGGGTTCGAATCCTGCTTGTATCCTCGTTAACTTCATGATCACCCGGATTGCCTTTTTCAAACAAGAGTTATGCACCATGTTTGCTGGAATGTCCTTGTTTTACTGGTTTGTAGACTACGAGCCACTTAGCTTCAACCCCACCCTCATCTTCCACCCACCCGAGAGTAGAGATAAAACACACATCTTTGTGCGCAGGATATAATTATAAGGTGATTGGTGTTGTGTGCTATCCTATATGAATGGGCGGCATTTTTATTATTATACAGTGTGTATCAAAAAAAGTATACACTTAGAAAAAAAAATATTACACAAAAATTTCATGATCTTGAGATTATTTGTGTGTGTGAATATTTTACCTTGGATCTAATCTATTTGATGACACTGTTGGTATTGAAAGTATTTCACGCATGAGTAAGCACAACCCACTTTTGTTCAACCGGCCAAAAATGCATTTGCGCACAGGATTGTGTTCTTATAGTCAATGTTTAGTACCTCACAGACCTGTGCTGCAGAAGCTCTCAACTGATGTGCACAAGTATTGAATTCTCAGCATGATCAGAGAAGATCTAATATCAATTCTGTGACAAGAAAGAGAAAACTGAAGCAATGATTCAGATAAACCATCCTAAGAAGAAAAATGTCATTTTTGGGGGTCAATTCACAGTTCATCTTGCAAACATGACATTTTCTTCTTTTTAGTGGGATGTATCTGAATCATTGCTTCATTTTTCTCTTTCTTGTCACGGAATCGATATTACCTCTTCTCTGAGCATGCTGAGGATTCAATACTTGTGCACATCAGTTGAAATGTTCTGTAGCATCGGTCTGCAAGGCATTAAGCACTGACTATTAGAACTAAATTCTGTGCGCATTTCTGGCCGATTGGACAAAAGTAGGCTGTGCTCACTCATGCGTGAATACTTTCAATACCAACAGTATCATCAGATAGCTTAGATCCAAGGCAAATTATTCATTTAAAAAAATAATCTCAAAATCAAGAAAGTTTTTTTTAATACTTTTTTTCTAAGTGTCTACTTTTTTTGGCTTATGC
>JZLH01S0005122.1:0-14578 GCA_001188425.1 Eucidaris tribuloides | reverse complement strand
AATTCCAAGATTAACCCCTATCTGATGATATTATAACTGTTATGATGCCCGATGACAACTGAAATGAGTCATTGAGCCAACATGTAAACAGACATCTATCCTTATAACATTATCGGCAGCCATTTAAACCAAAAAAATGCATTTATCGGCCATATCTATGACACTTGTTTGAGTGACAAATAAACACCCAAGAACACAAAGCTTGAGGACAGTTTGTGCTGTCACTTCGATAAATTATCTACAAATAAAAAATTGCGCACACTGAATTATTGTCAGGTGAATAAAAATGCTGCAATACCGCAGTCCAGGGGCGAAACTGCTGGAAAGTCATCCCAATGATTTTCACTGTTTAAAAGCATTTAATGATCATTTGAACTGCATTTTTCCAGCGCTTCAACTTTTAGACCTTCATCAGAGACACTGGTGGCATGTGGGACCTACAGCTCAGATTGTTTTAAACTGGAAATGATTGTTTTACGATGCCTATAAAGGTTTGCATTATCCTTTAAAAGATGGTGAAATATACACCTGCTGTCGACACTCGGATTTGCAACACAGGGAAAACCCCGTTATTAACAGCTCGGATATCACGATCCTCGATCTGGTACCGCTTTTAACGAGGTGTGATTGTCTCGGGTCCCGTTTTCATTTACGTAGTTGTCAATGGAAAGAAGTGCCGTTTATTGCGCAGCTTGTTATTGCCGAGATGCGCTTATAACGAGGTATTTTTTCACCCATAACAAAGAAAAACATACAAAATTCACCCGGCGTTAAAAACGAAGAATGAAAGTCTCATTGGTGCGCTGACCAAATTCTAAAAGTTTGGCAACGCAAAAATGGCAATCCGTTTCAAGAGCGCCATCGCCCTTCAGCCTGCCATACATGAAAGTTCCTTACTTACTGACTGCAAGTGTTGTGTGGGTATACCACACAACTGCATCAGTACATTTACTGCTCACATAAAGCCTGCCTCACCGTACACAGTACTCGACGCAAGTTCACGAGCGTGAAGGTTGCCTGCTTCTTTCGAGATCTAGTCTTCCTTTATTACTTTGATGAGTATATAAATGAAAAATAATCATCTGTCTGTTCATAGTTTTGGCTGCAGAATATGTAGGAAAAGCGAGTAAACAGAGGTCCATCACAGCCAAAACGGTTTAAGCCTAGTCCATACACGTTATATTTTGCTGTGTTACATTATGCTGTACGTATACACGAGGTTACCGCGTTACAAACGACGTAAAATCGGTCGGTCCGACACCTCGTTATTAACGGGTTTCCCTGTAACTAAGCATTTAGAGTTTGCCCATTCCTGTAAGTAGCATTAAATGTTTTGAGTTGGCAAGTGACCACAATTTTTGTAACATTCTGTTTTTATTCTCTTGATCAATTCCAAACAACGTGACAGGTAAAAATATATGTGTTGAGTTTTTTGTTTGTTGTCAGTTTTGACATGATTTATAATCATTTCCCTTTCACCGAATCAAGTTTCAGTGTTGGCATAAATACTAGGGGAAAAATATACAGGGAGGCGGGGGGCATTTTGCCCCCGAAATAGCAAAAAGAGCCCCTGAAGTTGCAAAAGAGCCTTCCCATGGGGTTCAATACAAAGAGTATTTGAAAGCGACTGAAATGGGGGAAAAGCAGCCCCACACACAAAAAAAAATTGAATAACTTTTCACTGTTATGTACAAGATATGACAGGTTGTTGAGTGTATGAATTGTCTGAAATGTGACAGTTGACATATTTCCAAGAAGTATCACAGCATTTGGTTACACTACGAGTGTGACAAAAAAAGAAATGAGACTGTGACAGCACGCCTACATTGTATCATGCAATGTCAATCAACCGACCGCCATACCACTTTGTTGCACAACATCTCCATCAATACTCAGCTATTATATTGTTACC
The DNA here is from genome assembly GCA_001188425.1 of Eucidaris tribuloides. NCBI lineage: Eukaryota > Metazoa > Echinodermata > Echinoidea > Cidaroida > Cidaridae > Eucidaris > Eucidaris tribuloides. The sequence goes on along the minus strand of JZLH01S0005122.1, from coordinate 12,666 downwards.
TGATATCTCTTTCTTTTCACTTCCTTTGCTGCTGGTGGGACATCCCCATGCTATGAAACCATCGGGAAACAGAGGTGGCACACATGCAAACAGGGAATCAATTCTGAAGTTCCAGCAGTTCACTGAGCAAGACCTAACCAGTGCGTACTGGCGATACGTCGTCAGCGCGGAGGCAGTTTCGTCGGTCGGCCCAGTCGCAGAAAAGACCGCTCAGCGGGGTGGAATAGACAAAATGATTTCAATATCCAATCAAGGTCAAACATATTACTCAGTCGCGCCAGTCGCCGAAAAGTCGCCTCACCAGAGGGCAGTGGACTATTTTTTTATTTTTTATTGGGCGGGGGGGGGCCAAATTTGTTGGGACTCACATTTTTCGCAGGGGAGTGCCTTTGGTACATGGTCCCCCCCCCCCCCCAGATCAGCTGACAAGCAAAAAAAACAAAAAACATAAATAGAAATAAGTATATTACCATCATGGACTCAACGATGATTATACTCTTTTTTTTAGCTCTTGTTGGTGGGCGGGCGGCAGTCTGCCCCCCCCCCCCCCGTCCCCCACCATGGAACGCCAGTGGCCCGACCACGATGTCTTGAGGTTCTCCTGGGGCTTATGGTAGAAGATTCACTGCAATCTTGTTTTTCTCCATAAGCTTCCTGGAGAAGCTGGAGACAGTTGGTTTGACCTACCTTAAGCCTTACTGAGCCCACTAACTTCAGAATTGATTCCCTGTCCATTGTGCCTTTTTCTGGTTTTCATGACGAGGCATAAACGACGCTAGCCACACAATAGCTCGTGGTAAGGCGGTACAGAGTGAGATAAGGTGAATGGATTTTTAGCAGAGTGGTTAATCAGATGTCTCGCCACGGTGCCGCTAAGCGCGTAGGTCGATTGACGTGGGTGTTAGTGTGTGCGTGTCACAGTCTCGTTTTTCTTTGTTCACACCTTGTAACATTTTTACTTTACCAGATTGTGTTGTATTAAAATTAAAATGTTCAAACTACAATTGTATTGGATCTATTGGAGACAACTGTATGTCATTTATGTGATTAACTATTATTAGAAATAAATTCCGATGAAAATTGTTTTAAAACTTCCCTGAAACTTTACCTGAGCGTCACAAGAAATGTATGAAAAATATATATATATTTGCTTTCAATTTTATGTTATTTCAAATTTATTACTACAAGCAGATTATATAAACAAGTTGCACGTTTGTGACATAGAAATTGATTGTTTTTTTCTGTCAGTTAGCATATACCTAGTATAGCAATAATGTATGTCGTTTTAGCTTTAAAGTCATACGCCCAACCCGGCGAACAAACACTCACTGGTCACTACACACAGCGCCAGTCTTAGTTCGTATCTAATCATAAAAGCCATGGTGTGGAATTATTGCTTACTAGTTATGTATGGGTTGGTAAGATTGTTCTGGTTTATTGCCAGATATAGTTCATAGGCGCTTGCTTATTGATATTATCATTAGCAGCAGTAAGAGAGATATTCACATTTGACAATTTTTCGTACATTTTAACAGAAATCATCTCCCTTTACCTAACAGTAGCTGCCACTGGTAATATGTGTATTTTACCATTTCTTTGTAAAAAAATAAAAAAATATGTTTTTTGCCTTCAAAATATGATTTTTACGATGAATAAGTATGTTTTGGTTACAGATGGTGGCAGTCTCTGCCTAATGTTAGACAATTCTTATTGTAGTACTACATTTCCTCTTCTATGTCCTACATTATGTCAGTGATTGTTATTTTATTTGAATGGTATGGTATCCCTGTGTTTGTTTTGACAGAGCCTGCAAGTATGACCAAGTGCCACAAATTCAATTATTCTTGAATAAGTTGCGAGCTAAAGCAATCATTGGCTCCAAAACATTTATCAAAAATTTAATCCCAAAGTTTGTAGAAGCTCACAATTTAATGGCGTTAATGTTTTCATATGACTGTATTTAATTGTTTTTCAAAACAAAATATAGAAATTATATGACACTGCGTTTCAAACCAATGAGCAATAAATCATGTAGATCACGATATTGACATACTGTTTTGTATATGATCAAGTCCATTTTGTGTTTTCCTTTTGTGTGCAATATAAGTCGAAACAGAATATGTAATGTGATGTAATGTGTTTTAGTAATGAGTACATGTCCATGTCAGGCCTGAGTCCAAAATGTTTGTAAACACCATGTTCGCAAGAACATAAAAAGGAAAACATTTGCCGATTTTGCAATCGCATTAAAGATATGTGTCATTCATTTGCACTTCAATAAACTACCTAAATGAATGAAATCAGCTGAAATCATATCCAATGTGAAGATTGATATAATAAACCTTCATAGAGACTTGGGGTAAAATATTGAGTTTGCAGTTGGAAATCTGGACGGTTAAACTTCATCCTTTTCAAATTAACTCAGAAGCAATTTCAAAAAATCGCATTGTGGACGTCAAATGTGCATGTGGCCATTCCAAAATTGCTCGATCAGCCATTAGCCAAAGGTCGTGCGAAGGTTAGCCGTTTAACCAATCAGTGCGCTCTGCTGGTCTTTGCTGACGAACACATAAGCCACGATTCGCATGTTGTGAGCAACATGAATCACGGAAAGAACAACATTCTGTAAATGTCGTTATTATTTTTCCTCATAAAACAACAAATCATGACGTGTGGATCTCAAACTTTCAACACACCATTTGGAAGTACTTACTACAACTACCGTTTGGTATTGATATGAGGGAAGAATGGACTTGCACATCCCTGGACACAATCTTGAAAGCAAGGTTCACCCTGACTTCAGTTGGTTTTTAATAAAAAGCAGAAAATGAAGATGAAACCAGAGAAGTAACATAGTTACAAATTTTCAAAGATTTAATTTTGTGAGCTCACATGCGAAGGCAGCTTCCCATATGTTCATGTTAATATAAATTCCATAATTGCATTTTTTGTTTTATGGTGATGTATTGAGTGAGTGTTCAAAGAAGCCTGTTTGAAATATAATGTTCTTGATAAAATGAATGCCACAGGTAAAATCATTTTCAAATATTCTGGAACAAAAAATTGCACCTTCATTTGAATTTTTTATTTTTTTCCCCACCGGTGACATATGGGGAGCTGCCTCGATGTGACGTCACAAATTTGAAACTTTAAAATTCCATAACCTCTGTTATTCTTGATGGAATTCTCTCATTAGTTTCTGTGCTTTTATTAAAACCAAATTGATGTCAAGGTGAACCTTACTTAAACCCTTGATTACTTGGACCATGTAATACTAAATGCCAAAAGTTTGTGTTATGGATAATGATATACCAAAATCTTGAAACAGACAATACCACAGATGCTACTGAATTACTGCCCTAATGCATATGTAGGTGCTCAGCCATAGATTGCTAACTTATCATAGGCAGGTAAAGCTGGAATACATTACCTATCAATCAGAGCCCACCCGCAAATAAAGACTATCAATTATAAAACTTCTCAGTCTCTCAACTACAAGCCAGGACATCTATAGTATTATCAGCTACTGCTGTAATAGCATCCTTGTTTGTTGATAACTTGTACCTTCAAATAGGTTCTTTGCCATTAACAGGTACTTAAAAGCCCAAGTTTAAGTTTGGGATTTTTTTTATTGAAAGCTTTATGCCCAAAGTCATAACCCTCAATAATAGATTCTAAAATGTCATTAGTTTTTTTTGGATTAATTAATTAAAAATCTCGGGGGGGGGGGGGGACGCCCGAGATTTGTTGACTACTATTTTACATTATAGCATCAAAGGAGTAAATAAGAGCGTTTAAGGTTATATGAGTTACATCCTCAGCTGAAAGAGCTGAGTCTGCTTCTTGCCAATGAGTATCACTCATATAACCTTTACGTCTTATTAACCCTTTGGATTGCCTATATGTTTAGAATATAGTCAAAATCGGCGTCCCCCCCCCCCCCCTGGAGATTTTTCATTAATTAATTTAAAAAAACACTAATTACATGTCAGAATTCTATATTGCCAGGGTTATGATTGGTGCATAAAGCTTTCAAATCAAAAAAAAATCCCAAACTAAACTTGCGCTTTTAACAGCACTGACTTGTACAATAAACATCTGGACTATATCGTACTGAATTATCTCCTGAGTTTTCCAATATTTTTTTGTATTTATTTACTGAATTATAAAGACCACCGTGAATATTAAACTTGATGTTTACTGCATGTTGAGGACAGTTTCAAATGTTGAACAAAAGGTAATGACTTGCTGGCCGAGCCACACCTAGCATAGATCAACACCACAAAGTTAAAAATAGTGAAGGGGGGGGGGATAGTTTAATGTTAGTTGTATGCCACCATCATTAATGTGCTGAACATGCATCTGAAAGAGAATCCCAATAACTGGATACAATTTTAAAAGCACTGGCCTAACATGTTACCACAGTTAAAAAAATGTTGAGCTACACTAATCTCCATCGCTCCAAGCAAGTGTCGTTTTCGATAAGGTCTAAAAATAAAGCCCTGAAAAATTGTATTTCAAAATGATTTTAGTGCTTTAAAAAATGTTGAAATCTAAGTTCACTGGATTCATCCTGCCATGTTCTCTATAGACTTACTGTTTGTGGATCTCATGCTTTTTTTACTCGTCCAATTACTAATTGTTTATTCATTCATATCTGCCCATGTGGCTGTATAAATTTTCAAACTGCTGCTATGTCTTAGGTTGTTATACTTGTCCACTCAAACACTACGTATGTAGCTCAGACTAGGAAGTTTGACATTTTTTTTTTTTAATTTGAAGCTCCACAATGTTAGCTATTACTTAATAAAGTGTCCACCAAAGGATGCAATTGTTTGCACTAAGCTATAGTTTTATGAGTCCTCCCAGGCACTAACAAAAAGCTGCAGTTTGCGAGAGTCAGATCGAAAAACTGTATTTATGTCTGTTGCATGATGTGTTTTATGTTAATGCTCAGTTATGTGCATGGTTATGTATTTCCTATATTATTTTTAAGGCCTCATATTGCATTGATATCTACATCACTTTCTGTTAAAAGCCACTGACTAACATTTGCCACAGTTAAAAAAATGTAGCTAATAATTCCTCCACGCTCAAGTGTCTTTGATAGTCTCAAAAATGAAGCCCTGAAAAAATGTGGTGTTTCAAATGATGATTTAGTGCTTTAAAAAATGCGAAAATCTAAAGCATTCAAAGTGGACCGCACATTCACCTGCCCTCCATTTCCTCCCATAGGACCGATTCGTGTGCAAATCTAGGCTGTTTTAGTCATCCACCGGAAGTTGAGAAATTGTTGTATTCATGCATACGCTTGGCATTGACAGCATAGCCTTTCCAAAACTTTGTATTCTAGGGTGTTTATTTGTCCAATTGAACACTTACAATGTAGCCCAGATACTAAAGTTTGACAATTTTTTTAATTGAAGCTCCACAATGTGAGCCGAATCACTTTAAATACAATTCGGAGCCTCTTTTTTACAAGACATTGGCGACATAAAAAAAATTACCTTTTATAGCAGGTTTGTTTTGTCATCATACACTATTTCTGATAAGTTCCACTATTTGTCACTTCCTATATTCATTAAGAATTGGTAAATTATGGAAGGCCCATTTTTAAAAAAAGTCAAACTTTGATATTTGTGTATACATATAAGTGTTGAATGGACATATTCAAAATGAGAAACCCTAGAGTTACAAAATTTAGACGATACACTGCACCAGCCAAATGTGTACAGAAAATAATCAGTACATGAACTTCATTCCCTCTGGATAAAGATTTCTGTGATAGGTAAGTCCATGGGGGAAATTGAATGGTCGTTGAGTAGATTTTCACTTGTGTCAAAGCACTTACTGATCGTTTTGAAATGTAATTTTTCTCAGAGCTTTTAGTCTCTTAGACCTAAATTTGTTAAGTGACATGATTGAACACTTGAAAATGCCTCAAGAACCAATGACTTGAATATGATACCAACCATACACTAGCAGGAAGTGGATCTCCACCGCTGGGAGGATTTGTTCTGTAATTTGTTTACCTTAGGAGAATCAAGCAGTAAATATAGGCAGTATCTGTAATTTTTTCTGGGACGAATAAAAATAAGCCCCATAGAGATGCACACATGAGCAGTTTCCGTGCTACGCCAAGGGCGTAGGCTGGTTTGGGCACCGGGGAGGTGCACCATCCTTGGGAGGTGGAAGACTAAAGTGACCATGGGGAGGTGCACATCTTAGGGATGGTGGAACTAAAGTTGGAGTAAATCAGGCGTTGAAAGCAGAAAAAGGTGTACAAATTTCGTTTTTGCTTGCCAGGGGCGGAACTCCTATGGCTCTGCAGGGAGGTGACCACGTTGCACCCAGTGGCACCCCCGCCTGACGCCCTTGTACGAGTGATAGTTGCACATGTTTAGTGTTTTAGAATTAGTCAACGTTTGGCTACAAGATTTGGACAGTGAAGAATCCTTGGCATAGTTACTTGAGTTCTAGAGCTAGTTTCAGCCCAATTGATCGACTACCCCAATCAGATCATTAGGGGCGTTTGATCCGTTTTTCGGATTGGGGACGCGGAGGGGGGCAAAAGTGGAAAAAGAGTCAAAAATTTTCGGCTGACAAATACAGAATTAATGCAGACCAGATGCGCCGCTCGAAAATTTGAACAATTTTTAAATTTTGATGGTATTTTTTATGATTTACCCTATTTAACTGGCGTATTCAGAACCGGATTGTTTACTGGGGGGGGGTCAATTTGACCCCCCCCCTAATGATCTCGCCGCCGATCGCGGATTCGCCGCGAAATTTTTGTGCGTGACATAGAGCCGATTAAAGCTGCCACGATGCTGCGATAGTAAAATTTTCCAAAAAATTAATTTTCTATTTTTTAAGGTAATTAATTATGCTAATAAGTGTATGAAATTCTGCGTTCGGCCTATAACTCACTTACAACAGCTAGTCAGAAAGATAATTCTTTGGCGTGAAAATATTCATTTTGACATTTCTAACAAATTGTATACAAAAACATTGCCGAATTGGAATTATGATTTCTTATGTATTATTATTGTTTTGTGAATTTCTTATGTATTTCTTGTTTTTTCGACCTGTTTGTTTTCGTTAATTGTTTTTTTGATATGAAATTTGTGGGAACTTTTGCAATTATAAACAGCATAAAATTAATTGCATATTCAACCAGTAAAAGCAAATATAATCATACACATATGATTTAATGGCTGACAACACAATTTCATTTGATTTTGTACACGAAAGTCACGTTTTTGAGCAATTTTGGGCGTTGACATGCATGTATTAAAAGTCGCCGCAGCGTTCGTTAACGTTTGTCCGATTTTCGCTGAAAACGCTCAAAAGATGCGCAAGACTTGGAGTACAAAAGTCGTTGCGAACGACGCCTGGTGAAAACATTTGGCGCGGCGTGTCTGCGAAATTGTCGAGGGCGGGGGGGTCAAATTGACCCCCCCCAGTTAATATAGGGTTAATGGTTTTATAGTGCTTTCCAATGGTTTTCCTTGTATTGCATATTATGAATTTTTCAAGTTGTGAAAATTATTGGGGGGAGGGGGCAAATCGATATCCCCCTCCCCCCAGGATCAACGCCTCTAATATCATTTACCTTTAACAGAGACACTAGTAGTATGCAGGATAAAACTTAAAAAACATGCAATTTTGTTCAACAATGCCTTTTATGATTTAATAGTGTGCATTATGAAAATGTATTAAGAAAAAAGTATTGGTAACAATAATAATGTAATTCAAAGGAAAAAAAATACCTGGGGTTCAGGGTGATTTTGCCCCCCCCCCCTTCCAATGGCCAGAGAGCCCCCGAAATGTGTAAAAGAGCCCCCATAAATTGCCATTGGGTTCAATGCAAAAGAGTATCTGTAAAGCACTGAAACAGGAAAAGTAGCCACCGAAAAGAAAATTTATTTTATTCCCGAAAACCCACTTGTATTTTAAGGCCACATTTTCTGTTTGTCTTTTCTCTAGGTGGTCACTAAGATAGCTTTCACTGTAGTTTTAATATTGATGTAGTAGTAGTAGTAGTAGTACATGTAGTAGTAGTGGTAGTAGTAGTAGTAGTAGTAGTAGTAGTAGTAGTAGTAGTAGTAGTAGTAGTAGTAGTAGTAGTAGTAGTAGTAGTAGTAGTAGTAGTAGTAGTAGTAGTAGTAGTAGTAGTAGTTACTTTTCTTGCTTCTGTTTGTTTTCCTTCTAGGTTTGTTGCGTGACATGAAAGACCCAGGCTACTGGAAAGAAATTAGTTATGACCCCGCTGATCCCGTAAGTATCAATAATCCACATTTTTTCTATATTCTCCACCGGTGGGGGGGGGGGGGTTATATCTTACGTAACATTTCTTTGCGATTGATAGCCTGGTCATCGGTGTTATCGTACTTAAAGTTAGTTGGAGATTGACTTGTTAAACATTCTTCAAAACAAAATGATAAGGAAATCCAATAACATTCAGAGAAATGGCTAGCTGAGAGAATATTAAAGACACAACTCAACATTGTGTGCACTCGATATGAAATCATGACGGTATGATAGTTGTCCTCTATGTAGGAGCTGTCCTTCGGGTGAGTTGTCAGGAGGTATGGCAATCCGTTTGTCCCATAAGGGCGATAAACTCAGTTTATCAATCGAAAAACTAAGTTTATCCACTCGAAAAAACTCAGTTTATCGCGAAAAATTCTGTTTATCGCCGATTAGCAGAGCTTATCGCGTTAAACATATAGTGTTTTCACTTGAAACCAGAGTTTATCTTAGGAAATGTTATGGGTAATTCCAAGCAAATGAGGACATTTATCAAAAAAAAAACTAACATGTCTCTATCGTTTTAATTATATGACCTATCACTAACCTAATGCCATGGGTGTTCATAGATAATAATAGTCTTTCAAATTCAATTAAAATTATTTTTCATTTTCGTTGATTTCCTCAAGATCTCGAATCATCATTAAAATTGTATGTGTGGGACTGGAGGCAAAACGAAATCACTAAAATGCGAATTACACAAGTTTCTTTTGATATTTTTTCCTCAAAATTTTGCTTAAGGCAAAAAGATGGACACATTTCTGTATTTCTGAAGCCATAATGATATATTTAATTGATCGCCCTGGGTGAAATACCCTCCGGAGTCACACCGGACAAACTGTAATGCGACTAACCAGCGTTTTTGTATCCGCAAAGGATACTTTAAGTTGCGTACCAAGTGTAAATAAGTTGAGGTCATGTGGTGCAAGTAATAAAACTGGTAAAAGTGCTTCGGTTTAAGAAAAATAGTGAATTGTAATAAGTGGATTTTTGGCCTTGTCCTTTTTGTGTAATGCGACTAACCGATTTTTACCATGTTGTGGCTTTCACGGTACAAAGCCTGCAACATTTTTGATAGCATTATTTTGAAGCTTTGGGTGTCAAGTTATAGTCGATGTGTAAACTTGACAGAAAGACACATTCTTGGAAAGCTGATACCACAAAGTTACAGACTTGACACATACAAGTGTAAAGCGACTGACCGTGGAAATGCCCTTATATATCCTCATCTCCTCTCGATAAACTCAGTTTATCACTCGATAAACTGTCGGCATATAGCCCTGATTGTTGAATTGCGAAAAACGCTGTTTATCAAGCGATAAACTCTGTTTTTCGGTTGGTAAACAGAGTTTATCGAGAAACTCTGTTTATCGAATCGAAAAACTTTTTTTTGTCAGCGAAAAACTTAGTTTTTCGATGATAAACATAGTCTGTTGAGAAACTCTGTTTCTCAAGTGAAAAACTAAGTTTATCAAGAAAAACTCCGTTTATCAGGTGAAAAAAAAAAATCAGTTCATCGAAAAACACTGTTCATCAGTCGAAAAACTTTGTTTATCAGTCGATAAACAGAGTTGATCAAGAAACTCTGTTTTTCAAGTAGAAAACTCTGTTTATCGACCTTAAACTTAGTTTTTCGGCGATAAACTGAGTTTTTCGTGTGACAAACTTAGTTTATTTGCGAAAACTGAGTTTATATCATTGAAAACTGAGGGGGTTTTTTTAGTGATAAACTCAGTTTTTTGATCGATAAACTGAGTTTATTGCCTTTATGGGACAAACGTCTTGCCATAGGAGGGAATCGTTCCTGGGGAAGTATAGAGCCTTTGATTGCATGTCGGGTCATGCAGCTCTTTATTTCAAAGCATTTTAGCCCTCTCACTGAGTGAGCCGAAACTAATTTATATCACAACGACCCTGTCGGGATGAGCTAGGTAGAGCAGAGGGCCTATGAAAGTAGTAGTCTATACAGCACAGATTGTTCAGACCCTGAGTTGGGCACCGCGACCTACAAGGGTTTGCACCTGTAATCTACCAAATATGGGATGTTCTGGGGGTGTTACAGATAGCGCGAAAAATTGTAATATAGAATTTTTCTCGCAAATCGCGCCGAAAAATTGAAAATTATATATGATTATAGTATTTCTATGTTAAATTCAAAGGCTTTTTATTTTCATTCATTTGTCCTGCTTTTTAAACGTATCCTTGCATTACGTTTTAAGGATTTTTGAAGCTGTCAAAATTATTGGGGGGGGGGGGAATTATTGTTTGCCCCCCAATATTTTCATGGGTCAGACTGCCCCTGCCCTCCCGGATCGATGCCCGTGCTGATAGGGTTAACCGATACCGTGAAATAACCTGTCCGTCATTCTTTTTTCAGTCCGACCACACAGTTATCATGGAGGACCCAACCGGTAGTCACTACTCGGTTCTCTACACTTGCAACCTTTCCGATAATATTCAGAGAAAGGTCAACTATTGCATACACGTGATGTCACGAACCCCGACGATCGATTCCGAGCTATTATCCGAAATACTGCAAAAGGCCGAACGAATGGGTCTCAACCTATACAACATGCCTTATACTGAAACTGGTCAAAGAGGATGCTGGTGAAAACAGACAGACCGAAACACAGACAGACTGACGGACGGACGGATAGACCTACAGGCGGACAGCCAGAGGAACAGACGGATGGACGCGTACAGGCGGACAGACAGAGTGACGGATGGACAGACAGACCGGCAGACGGACATACAGACAGATTGACGGATAGACAGACAGATGGACAGACAGAGAGACAGAAAGACAGAAACGACGGACAGATGGATGGACGGACAGACAGAGACGGACATATACAGATGATGAACAGAAAGACAGACAAGCAGGTGGATGGTCGGCGGATGGACATACAGACAGAAAAACAGACAGACAGACAGTCATTTATATGGACGGCCGGACGGGCAGACAGACCGATTGACAGACGGACAGATGGATGGACAGACAGACAGTCTGACAAATTGGATAATGAATAAATGATGAAATGAGTGATTGAATTTTCACATGCTATTTACAGGGGAACATACTGTACATTGTAAGAGATAGGGTATAGCAATGCTCAGATTCAAGTAGAGATGTCAATTTAATCTAAAAATGACATGGTAGGCTAAATGCATGGCAAAAAGTTATACCTGTAATAAACTTGGGAAGTAGAGAGGGATGTTTTCGAAAAGTGACGAAGCTGTGTATCATTTTCCATAATGTTCATGTTTTGATCTCGTTTTGTTACAGTAGCATAGATGACATGATACATTCACAATTATTGCTGAACGCATTTATGTATTTTTTTGTGGTTCACCAAGATATTGTTACATAAACTAAGTTCCATTTACATTGAGAAAACTAATATATATAATATATAGGGTATATAATAATATATAGAATATGCAGCAGCAGGGTATATACGGTTATGAAAAAATAAGATCAGATGTGAAAGTGGGTCTGTAGAAACAAGAAAAAATACGAGATTATATCCAAACATGTTCATTCATTTAACATTTAAGAGTCAGACACGTAAAAATAGTTTTTTGTTTGACGATTACTCTTTTCAGATGTATTCTTTACATCAACGAGATAAAGTATGTCCAAGTTTTATGAAAGTTTTGCTGCTTCATGTTCTCATTGGATTTCTGTTTTTCCAAATTGTAACATAATTTTCTACTATTTTATCATATTGAGAATATAATGTCAAGAGCTGTATTTCTTTAAATAGGTTGATAGCTTTGTATATTTTAAGGAAATTCTTGTCCACAAATTGAATTGAACATAATCTGACAATGGTGTAATAAAAATATGACTACGTGACATGTTTAAAATCATGATAAGGAAACAGGACATAGATATATGTGAACAACTTGAATATAACTTATTTGATAATTTACAAAAAACAGCAAGTAGTATAAGTAAACATGGGCATGCTCATGTGATCGTAATTACTTATGATGTTCTCTGTTTTAATTCAGATAACGTAAACACCATGTTCCATTTATGGAAATTTGCTTTAAGAATATTTTTTTCTTTTTTATCGAAAAAGAGAAATGGCGCCACAACAACAAAATAAATTAATGATGTTTATAAAAAAAATCTGAACTCATTTTCGTGTTTTTTTGGAAAGTCACACTCTGTCAACTAGAGTAAGACCTCCATTTCATTTCCTTACAACCTGGTGGTCACACAACTTGCGATACATCGATAAAAAAATAGATGGTGTGTGTGTGTGTGTGTGTGTGTGTGTGTGTGTGTGTGTGTGTGTGTGTGTGTGTGTGTGTGTGTGTGTGTGTGTGTGTGTGTGTGTGTGT
>JZLH01S0005116.1:18765-29543 GCA_001188425.1 Eucidaris tribuloides | reverse complement strand
CACTGGGTGCCCTTGTGTTGGAAACCTTCTCTATCACCGAGATGACCATTGGAGTGGCCTTTGGTCCAGCGGATGCTGCTGACCTGGTGAATGCACTTGGTTACACCATCACGCTGACTTCTAATGGAACTTTGATGCGATCAGTTCAAGTTGCTCTTGATGGTGCCACAAAGAACACCTTCGATGGTCTGATACCAGGGTCATTGTACAGGGCCCAGGTCCTGGTGAGGAACACTGCAATCACATCAGAAATAGAGGATGTTAGAACAAGTAAGTATTTTGTAACATTTTCAGCACCCCATGTTCACTACCAGACTTACAGTTTCACATCCCAAAGACTCTGCAGTTGTGTTGCAATGGTGTTTCATTTTACCAGATGCTTTTTTTATGTAGGCAGATTTCAAATATTTACTTAGTTAATTTTGTTATAAAACTGGTTTTATACTGTTTATCGTATCTCTAAACTAAATGTTTCACTGAAAAGAAAGAAACTGACACAGTTCATCTGACAATATTAGAAGGTAACCAAGCCCTTTAAAAATGACCTGTATTGCCAAATACATGTGTAGTCGAGGCAGCGGTACATCCATAGAAAACATATAGCCAAATGCAAGGCTGTCAACTTTTGGGAACTGCTTGGAGGGAGGTTTTGTGTTTTTCTCTCTCATCTGGGAGAGGGGTCACTTTTGAGAATTGCTTGGAGGGAGATTTTTTTTTCTCTCTCTTGCTTGGAGGGAGATGGATATGCGTGCGTGTGTTTGTATGTGACTGTGTCATGTGTACATGTTTGTGTCTGTATGTGTTGGTTTATGTCTGTGCAGGCGCGGTTCTAGAGCAAAAGTTTTAGCGGGGCTACAGGGGGCTTGACGAAAAGATGCGAGGGAGCGAAGCGACCGAGCGGGGGGAGGGTGTGGGATACCCCACTCCCACGGTAGGAACTTTTTGAAAATACACATAGAAAAGACGTGATTCTGGGCATGGTAAATTAATATTTCAAAGGTATATTTTATGAATATAATTAGGGATTATTTTCAAAAAGATTACAGGAAGTATATGAAAACTGTAATTGGGCAGTGATAGAAGGAACAAAACCTGCGAACGGGGATGGGGGGAGGGGGGAGGGGGACTCACGGTAGGAACTTTTTGAAAATACGCATAGAAAAGACGTGATTCTAGGCATGGTAAATTCCTATAATTGAAGATATATTTTATAAAGATGGATTGCAGTTAGGATTTCAAAAATTTGTAGTCATACTAATGAGAGAGCGAATCGACCGAGCGAGAGGAGTGTGTGTTTGAGGGGGGGCCCTCCCATTGAGAAAATTTTTCAAAATACGAACAGAAGAAATGTGTTTTCTAGGCATGGGGAAAATGACATTTTACAGGTATATTCACTGGTGTAGCCAGGATTTTTCAATAGGTAAGGGGGGTGGGCAGACGTGGAGGATCGACTAAGTGAAGGAACATAACTCCCTCCCCCCACACACACACACACACACACACACACACACACACACAAACAAACAAAACACACGGGTCGGTAGGTCATGCCATTTTGTTACTTCATTCTTTTTAAATTCATTTGTTTTGGGATGGGGTAGAATTGGGATAGCTTTGGGGACGGTCTGGGAGGGGATTCCCCTGCGGGTAAGAAAAAACTGCATTTTCACAGTTAAAAATCTATATTTTTGGCTCCCTTTAGCGACAAATCAATCCGAATATTTCATCCACTTTCAATTTGTTATTCTGGCTAATTAGACAAAAAATATTTGCATTTTTACCTTTAGCGTATATTGAAGTTGCTAAAATTTTTGACATTTTATTACCACTCAATGAAAATAGTGCAAAGGTATTTTTTATTAATTGAAAGAAAAATGATATGTTTAACAAGCAATGTAGAGACACAACAATAACCATTAAACATAACATCTATTCAATTTTGCGGCGCACACTCTCTGAAAAATTGTTAGCATATGGGCAATTCCAGCGTTACGGACATTACATTCAGAGAATTTTGCAACTTCAAAAGGTCATTAGGAATAACACAACCTTTTTATTATGAACTCATAAAATGGAATCACACACATATGGCCCTAAATTTATATACAGTGGAAAGTTTCCAATCCTTTCATCACTTCGGTGTGGTAGTTACTGGGACAAAATGTGTGCGTTAGCGGACTTACATTTTTGGACACAGCTTTTGCATGCCTGTATGTCATTTGAAAAGTCTGTAGAGTTTAAGCACACAGTTAAAATCCAATTTACTAATAGATGAAAGGTAAGAAGTGTAAATAAGAATAAAGTTAAAATTTAGTGAAACAGATGAATCATGTCCCTCACAGCCATATTGTGGCGTTCGGACATTACATTTTGAGCGTACGGACATTACAGATTTGTCCACTTTCATAAAGTGGTAGGGTCACATGATAGATTAATATTTTGGTTCTTTCAGTTTGATAGTACCCTAAGACATGTTAAAAATGTTGCCATAGCAATTTCATGATACCTTTTATTTTTGAAGTTGCCAATTGAGAGTATTTGGGGGTTATACCCCCATACTTTATTATTTGTTGACTTTTTTTCATAGTAGAATCTAAAAGGCTAAATTATGTCTGCAATGATCGGTTGATCTGTAAATAACATGTAAATTCAGCCTTTTGACTTTTTGTAATTGATGAGTCAAATGCTTAATCATAAAAAATGTGTCATTACAGAAGCGTTACGGACATACAACTTTTATTCATATCAGCTAGACATCCATAATGACTTGAGCATAACCATATGCTAATAAGCTGCTTTATTCTAATTAAAACAAATGCATAATAGTTCAACAAAAGTTCAATATGTCTTTTTACACAATAAAGGATGTGCTTTCGGTGTTTCAGACGTACATTTATGTTCAAGTGTCAGACAGTCACTTTAGAGATATTATCATATTCTGCTTCCATATCAGCTTGGAAACAGAAATGGTTCCTGGTCCATTGCGGGAGAGGGTAGCAAAAACCCTTCTTTTCTTTCTTGTGTTGGTTACACAAAGAAATTCATTGCATCCTGGTCTTTTCAGACATTTCATACTGCATCCATCAGAATGAATCTTCTTGATCGACAAAGTACTTGGCAGATTGTTTTGTCTTAACCCATATATTAACGGGGGGGGGGGTCAATTCCCCTCGGACGAATTTCGCGACCATGCTGCCCGGCAAAATTTTTCACTGGCGTCGCTGCACTGACTTTTACTTTCAAGTCTTGCGATACTTTTGAGACCTGTTCGCGAAAAATGCGACATACCGTTACGACGCTGCGCGACTTTTTTATACATGCATGTAACCCCAAAATGCTCAAAAACGTGATTTCGTGTACAAAATCAATGGAAATTGGGTTTTCAGCCATAAATCATAATGTATGATATTTTGCTTTTACTGGTTGAAATGAATTGATTTTGGCTGTTATAATTGCGAAAGGTCCCACAACAAATTTCCATCGAAAAAACAATAGAAACAAAAGGTCAAAAAACAAAGAAATACATAAGAAATTCACAAAACAATAAAATACATAAGAAATTAATTCCGATTCAGAAATGTTTTGTAGATAATTGTTAGAAATCCAAATGAATATCTCACACGAAGAATTACGCATTCTACTAGCTGTTTTTAGTGATTAGCCGAAACAAAATTCCATACACTTATTTGCATAATTAATTACTTCAAAAATAGAAAAAAATAATTTTTGGAAAATTACTATATACAGTCGTGTATTTACATCCGGCTCTATCGCACAGGCAATTTTCGCGCAATCGCGCGATCGGCGGCCGATGATCTAGAAGGGGGGGGGGTCAAATTGACCCCCAAGTAAAAACTCTGGTCTGAAATAGCCCAGTTAAAATAGGGTTAAATCTCTACAATGAAAAAGGACCCCATTGGAAGCTTTAAAGCACAGTTGGTTGTTCCTCTCCCTCATCCTCCTGTCATTCTCCAGCATCAACTGAAAACGAATACACTTGCTCAGCCTGATAAGCAGTTGCTGTGTTTGCAGCCATGCAAACGATCAGGGAGGCAGGGACTATAGTACAAGTAATGACAAGCTGTAAGATTGTCAAATCCAAAGTGAAATAGTGCATGTTTACATAAAGTAATGTGCTACATTAGTTAATATAAGTTACAAGGTATCTACTTATGACAGATATCAACATTACAGTGTTGAATCCAAAGTATTTGCACTGTAATCATGCAGCTACACTTGTGATAACAAAATTGTAATGTCCGCAACGCGTTGGTTTTGTAATGTCCGTAACGCTTTTTTTGGATGAACAATGCAACTTCTCGAAAAAAATTCTGGATATGTTGTGTGATATCACATTTTAGCTTTGCATTTGAATTAGAACAATTTGGACCAAAACATAGTGTACGGTAAAACTTTATATCGAAAACGTTACGGACATTACACTTCCAGCGAGAGGAAATCAGAAAAAATTGAAAATAGCTCATTTTTCAAAAAGATATTCCTTGCGGTATCCAGCGGGATATGGTTAAAATGAGTCCTCAGCTTTATTTTGGCAAAGAAATAATTTCCTTGAAAGTCATATAGTGACAGTTTTCACATTACAAGAAATAACTGCAAAACACACTGAATTTTACTGCAATGTCTTTACATAATCACTTATTTCAATACGCTCAAAAAATATCTTTTCCGACTTGAGCCGCAATTTTTTTCATCAGGTCATGTTTGATGTGACCCTTCCTGAATACTTTACAGGTAAAACAAAGTTCGCTGCCTTGATTTCCATTTTTCCACCCTTGGGTAACATTGCCTGGGAATTGCCCATATATTGAAATTTTGGCGCGCTACACTTTATAACACATCCCAATGAAAATGTTTTGACAAACATATTGTTTTGCCCCCTCCCCCCAAAAAACTGATAAATTGAAAAATTATATGTTTAAAAAGCTGCGTAAAAACATTAATTGTATCATTACCACACCAATGAAAATATTGGGGTAGACATACTGTGACATATTTTGTTGCTCCCCCACCCCCTCCAAAAAAAATGACAAATTGAAAAATAATATGTTTCACATGCGACGTAAGGCACTACAAAACCATTACACCTACACAATGTTTTCTTTTTTTGTTCGTGCTTTGCAAGAAAAATTAACATATGTATTACTGTACTGCAATTTTGCGCGCGAAGCGCGCCGAAAATGTTGACATTTTCCTTACTTTTGCCCCCTCCCCTACAAAACATTGACAAATTGAATCATTCTTAAAACGTAATACAAGAATAGCACAAAGTACTACAAAACCATTACACAATGTTCAATTTTTTGCACGCTTTGCGAAACACGTGTCAGCATAATGTATTATTGCAATTCTGCGCGCGGAACGCGCCGAAAATTTTGAAATGTTCTTACTTTTTGCCCCCCCCTTAAAAAATGACAAATTGAATCATTCTTAAAACGTAATGCAAGAATAGCGGAAGGAACTACAAAACCATTGAACTATTACCCAATAATTAATTGTGTGGCACGCCTTTGCACGAAAAGTTGTTAGCTTATATTGCAATTTTGCGAGCGGAGTGCGCCGAAAATTTTGACAATTCGTTTCCACGCCAATGAAAATATTGGCCCCCCTTATCTGAAAAATGATTTGACGCACCTGCGTCTGTGCCGTGATTTTTCTGTGACTTTTATTTCATTCTTTTATTTCTTTAGCTGCTGAATGGGGGGGGGGGATGGCCCTAGTATGTCACCCTGGCTGCGCTAGTGGGTATATTGATGAAGATTTACGATTTAAAAAAAAAAAATGTTCAGGAAGTATGTGAAAACTGTAATTGGGTATTTATACTTGCGTGAGGGAGGAGGACGGGTGTGGGATGGGGAACCCACACGAGAATGTTTTTGAAATACACGTAGCAAAGACATGTGTCTAATCACAGTAAATACATATTTTAAAGTTATATTTAT
Source organism: Eucidaris tribuloides (assembly GCA_001188425.1). Classification (NCBI taxonomy): domain Eukaryota; kingdom Metazoa; phylum Echinodermata; class Echinoidea; order Cidaroida; family Cidaridae; genus Eucidaris; species Eucidaris tribuloides. The sequence goes on along the minus strand of JZLH01S0005116.1, from coordinate 23,583 downwards.
GAAAATTATTATAAGGATTGTTGTGAGGATTTCGAGACGATGTAAAGTAAGTAGACCTATGTGAAAAAAATGTAAATAGGTAGTCGAGGGAGCGAAGCGACCGAGCAGGAGTAGGAATTTGTTTGGAAAATATGTGTTAAAAAGACGTGTTTCTGGGCATAGTAAATACGTATTTAAACATTTTCATTACGTCTTTCTATCAATATTTCATCTATGCTAGATTGCTTCAGTTTATATATTAGTATTTCCATTTTTTTTTGGGGGGGGGGGCTTGAGCAATATGGGGGGGGGGGGCTTAAGCCCCCCAAATGCCCCCCGTAGAACCGCGCCTGGTAGTAACCACCGCCTTCCAATAGTAACTGGACGATACGAGGGTATTGACAAATGCAATCGTGTTTGCAAGCTATGTAACTTGCAAAAAATTGGTGATGAATTTCATTATCTATTCGAGTGTCCCGCTTTTAGTCACTATAGAATGGGGTATCTGAAACCCTACTTTAGAACAAGACCAAATACTTTGAAAATGAGTAAATTGTTTAATTCCAACAGGCTGATCTGATTAAATTAGCCAAATTTGTAAGCTCATCTTGCTCCGATTTATATGAGCTACATCTATCAACAATGATTTTAATTTAAATTGTGTTTAACTCTTTTAACATCTTTAAAGTTTGTTAGTTTCGGTTAGTTTGTGCCATAGTTAATTGACTTAATTTATTATGCCTAAGACAATCGTCTCACTATGTCACTATAGTTGTTTAAAAAACAACAACAATTATCTTGTGAATTGAATTATTCAATTTGTTTTATTTAATTTGTTTTAACTTATTTAACCACATTGCAAGTGGTTTTTAATACTGTAGTTATTGTAATCATTGTATTACGTCACATGTTTGTGTTAATATCTTTTTTTTGTAATCCTTTGTTTTTCTTATTTTGTTTTGTGTTATGATTATCATTGATATTTATTATATTGTTTTCTCCAATATCCCACTGTGGATCATATGAGAAAGTTAATAAAATTCATTCATTCATTCATTCGTCAGTCGTGCACGCGCGCAAGTTCGGTGCACGTGCAGAATGAAATGATGCATGCCGTGCATACCGCGCCGTGACGTGATCGATTGTATATATCGCGAACAACACGCGATCGAACCTCAATCACGCATAATTATGCAGCGCAGGCAGCTCAGATCAGGTGTAGGTAATTCTGGAGATTTTCATTTTTCATGTATCATGAGAGGTTGTATTTCCGGACGGGTTGAGTACCCCGACACCGCGCGTTAGAACGGCGCAGTACGCGTCGGGGAACTATCGCGCAAAGTTGCAAACAGAATACGGGTACGCAGCATTCATTTTTCTTCCCGTAGATCTTGATTTCTTATGAATATACTGATATTGATCATTTGAAAATTACGTTTTTTGGCAACATATCCTGAAAAAATGCACAAAATTAAGTGTCCGGTTACTCAAGTCCCCACCCTACGACGATTTGTTGAGTGGGAGGTTTTCTCATAAAGCGGGAGATTTACAATGCTTGGCGGGAGGGCGGGAGGAAGGGCGAGGCGGCGGGAGTCTCCCGCTTTGACGCTAATTCGGATGGCGGGAGAAAAAGCTCCGTGGCGGGAGACTCCCGCCAAGGGCGGGAGGGTTGACAGCCCTGAAAATGTCAAAAGCAAGCAACACTCATTTTCAATGGGTATTGGGAAAAGTGGATTTATTTGATCAAAAAAGATGATTTGGTTTGGATTTGTAGTTTTTTGTATTCTGACAATTTGAAATCCGTACGTTTAAACATACTCGTACAATGGATGATCAATAATACCCTAATATTTAATCATACGATTTTAGTTTTTTTTTTTACTACAATTAGTCCCAAGAGCTCCAACCAACTTCATCAACGTTCAGAGAACTGCAACATTTATGATCTTTTCGTGGTCCGACGCCGACGGCTTTGCAGATGGTTACGACATCACGTACCAAGAAGCTGGTGACCCGACCATGGAACAACTCGTCCAATTGGATCGCAACGATGTCACAGTTACGCTGGAAGGGTTAGGAAGGAACACTGAGTACGAAGTGGTCCTCAGGACCAGGGCCGGAGGCGTGGACCAAAAATTCAGCGAACCAGTTGAAACGATGTTGTCTACACGTGAGTAAAGAAGTTATTCTAATCCTGTGTCGATTTATGAGAGTGTTTTCACACGGCGACAAAATCGTGATTGTGATCGTGATTGCAGTCATGTATGCAATTACTTTTCACTTGAATTAGAGTATTTTAGCCAGGTGAAAGCAACTTATGACAATTGCTAACTCTTGTCCGCAACGTAACTGCATTCTGATCTTAACTAAAGTTTCTGAAAACGGTTTCACGTCACTCATTATGCTATGATGTCGTCTACTTTTAAATAGGATCTGCTTTGCTGACTTCCACGACCCTTGACCCAACACAGCAAGTCATACTGGACTTTGAGGAGGAGAGCGGTGCCGTACAGGGCTACATTATCATCTACCAGCCAAACGATGGCGATCTTCGCTCCCCAATTTCAGTTGGGATTCCCCAGTCAGTGACCATCAATGGTCTGGAACCAGGAACCCAGTACGTGTTTGAACTCTACACCAGAACGACGTCTAATGAGCAGTTCTTGTCCTGCAGTTTGACTGTCGTCACAAGTGAGTTTGATTGGATTTATTTTCTGTATTTTCAGTGATATCATGTGTAACTTAAACAGAATACAGTATATTGTCTCAACAAAGTCCGACTACTTCAAGCAAAACAAGCCACTTGTTGAGAGATATCAAAGTTCAGATTACTGCATGAGGAAAGAACACTTTAAAAACTAAATTGTGATGTATAATTCACACAAAATGAACAATTACATGGAAAGTTATGACTTTCCATTTTTGATTTTGTTCAATGGGTGTTTTGCGCCTTTAAAGCCAGTTTCTATAAAAGATGAATTTGCCAGCAAGCATCTTGTGTTTTTTTTTCTAGATTGGGTCACGTATACAATATACAATGTAAAATAGCCAATTATTTCGGTAAATAATATTGAGCCTCCGCCGGTAGCGAGGCAAAAGTGCAAAAATCATTTCTGTTTTTGCTCTGATATCAAAAATCCATATTCTTAGCTTTAAAATCGATATTATACACTTGAATATACGCAAAAGGAAAGGCCGGCGAACAATGCGATCTGATGAAGTTCAATTTTAGACAGGCGCCAAGGGAAGTTAACGGGAGAAATTGGCGTTTAAGAGTTTCACCGATGAATCAAACTCAGTCCGGGCGCGGATGCGCCTTTGAATTAGTGATATAATTCCTAAAAAGTCCTTGGCAACCGGGGCTTTACCTGCATCAAAAAAGTTGAAAATTGGCATGGTTACAGACTGTACTCTTGTCCAGTTGTATGCAAAATGTCAAGTTCATTTATTAATGTTTACAGTGGAAAGTTTAATGATGTATGTGACAATGTAAAACGGAACTACCGCTATTCTGTAGCCATTCGGCGCAAATGTGTCGCTACAATCATAGCAATCTTTAATTTAATTAATCTTAATATAATTCATTATGGAAAAATAGTGTTTTCATTTGTTTTTTGATATTGTTGATGTCCTAAAAATTCTAAAAAGGATAACAATCACAAACTCCGTATGTAAATTTAACGCTACAACCCAGTTCTTGCTGTATGTCACTGTATAGCCATTTGCTGCGGAAATTATACCTACGGCAGTTTTTGTTGTTGTTTCCAGTTTTATGAGAGAACATCGCTTTTAGCTTTCACTTGTGTCGTGTAAGAATTGCAGAGGATGAATAGTTATGCGAGATCGTTATTTGTTAATAATAATTTGTGTAAGATTGTGCGTTCTGTATTTTTTTATAATTCAAACACACCACCTTTCCTAGCAGAAATAAACATACTTCCATAGCAATACATGAAATCCTTGTATGCTACAGGTTCTTTTTTAATTATCCATGTGTTTTGCTGGTAGAAGTACAAACTATGTATGTTTTGTATATAACTTGGGCAGGCAAGTTTCTCGTAGACCCTTTTATTCTTCTTACGTGTAACTCGTGTCCCTCAACAAAGAAGTTTGAAACGCTTTCTATAGACAGGGGATTAACACGCGTAGCACTGCCTGGCTGAGATCCGGGTCTATTGTTTTCTTCTTCAATAGTTGTTTGTGTAGTATCCACTTTTACCAGTTGCAAACAATTTAACTTGAAAGAGAGAACACTCGACCGTTTTCATTTTCAGCAAGATACAATACTTTCTTTAATTATCTCAACTCTGAGATGCAAACCAATGTAAAAAGGGAGGCACAAAAATAATTCACACCTCTCTCTCTGAGGTAGCGTCCACTTTATAAAATCTGTGTTGTGATCGGCACCGGATTGTTGAAAGAGAGATTACGCACTTTTGTTCTTAAAATTTCCCTATAGCATTCCGAAATCAAACAGAGAATTCCAAACAATTTCTATGTCAAAAGCATGGGACACTCGGGCGCTTGATTACAGGGGGGAAAAAGAGTGTGTTTAATGAATAGAAATTCTACACGAGCTGTAACCCCTGTACCCCTCCCGAGCTTATTCGAAATTATTTTCATTCATGTTGTTTGATTAAAAAGGTAAAGCATTACATGTTCACGCATACAGTCACACACCAAGTATACTGTCTGTGAAAAAGCTGGGATACTGGAAATACGCCGCGTGCCGCTGTCACGTGACACTGTCCTTAGCAACCCGGTTTCGGACGATCTTTCGCTCGAACGACAACTTGACCCGTCGAAAAGGGTTTGGAAAATCGCTGTTTTGGGGTATTT
>JZLH01S0005116.1:969-12503 GCA_001188425.1 Eucidaris tribuloides | reverse complement strand
TGCGTAACAATAGTTTTCAGTGACAACGCCCTCATTGTTCCGACTTTTATAGGATGCCATGTCATATTTCTAATTTATCCAAGTGGGGGGGTTGAAGGGACGGGTTTCGGGGGATACATGTGCTTGAGGGTCCCCCCCCGCCGAGTGCCTCTAGTTTTTCTTCATTTTCATTCCCCTGAAGCACATCAGGAGTCAGACGAGAACAATTATAGTGAAAGATTAAAAGAAGATAAAAGTAATCACGCTGATGATTATGAAACCAACAACAACAAAACTTTTAATGTACATGTTAATTGTGTAAAATATTCTACATTTAATGAGTCCATATAAATGTATGGGTATTACAACAAAGCATATTGCCATATTTGTCTGCATAACAGATAACGGAATTCACCACAGGATTTATGATCCGTGAAACCACCATCGTCGACGGCGACAACTCGCTGACTCAAGACGGTCTGACATCAGGCAGGGCGTATCTGTTTGAGGTCCAAGCTCTGGGTGTTGGGGTCAATGACACTCTCCAGCAGCGAACACGTAAGTAGGGAGTGACCTTTGACCTATAACCTGCCAAAGTTGACTTTGAAAGAATTGTTTGATGAAAGCAAGACAATTGTAACAGTTACATTTTGTTAAATCTCTGGTTAGAGATGGTTCAACAGATAGCAATACTTCTCATGTTGTGTGTGGAATGTTAACGAAATATTAATGCCACATAAAAGATGTTTTGATCATTATTGAAATTAAATAGAACATTATGGACAAATTTCTTGGCTTTAAAGTACAGTGGGCATGAAATGGTTGCTTGACATAAATTTTTAAAGTTTTCTGCAGAAACAAATTTTTTTTTCATAACTCAGTTTTAATTTAGAAAAGTTGCTGTAAAATAAATACAACAGTGATTACTTTCTCTCTGATCTGTGGAGAAAAGTTTTTACTGCTTAAATGGTGTATAATGGATCGTCTTTCTTTTTTGTTTTCCTCTTCTTGTTCTTGTTCTTTTTCTTCTCTTCCATTTCTTCTTCTTCTTCTTCTTCTTCTTCTCCCTCTTCTCCTTCTTCCTCCTCCCCTTCCTCCTCTTCTTCCTCCTCTTAGTAAGAGTTTTACTTCATCCTGTTTCTCTTTATTTTGTTTCCATTGATAGTACCCCAGCCACCAAGTGACATCACGGTGATGCCAGAAGCCTCGGCATTGACACTGAGTTGGGATCCAGTCAGCGGTGATGTTGATGGATATTATGCTGTTTACCGAGAAACCGACAACATGAATGATATATATGACCCAGTCATGGTGGATGACCCTACAGATCCATTGGTAAATTATTAACTATTAATATTATTAATTCTTAGCCTGCCAGAGAAATTACAGCTCCAAGGAAATTGAGTGTATTGTGTGGTGCATATTTGCACCCACGGCACTGTAATAGTTAATGATATCAAATAAAAAATTAGTAATTCATACTATCATTGGAAAACAGTAAAATGTACAATTCAAATTTTAAATTTCTGTTTTCACAGACTTGACCTTCAGGAAACTGCAGGCACCATCAGCCCAGCCAAGAACATTTTCACAAAGATAATTTGGTTTTAGTTAAAAGTACAAAATATTCTATTTGTGCTGATATTTGACTTGGGGAGTATACATGTAAATACATGTATGAAGTGTAGCCTACACTCTTAAAGATTGGTGTACAATTTAAATCGTAAAAAGCAAGATGAATAAAAGATGATTTCGAAATAAATGTATGATCTTGCCATCTCAGAAACTCAGAGCCTAAATGGTTTACACCTTTTAAGTGGATGTTCCGAGGGCATAAATTTACCCATGGGGTTCTAACTTATGAATGTTTGTGGAAGGAACTCCTTTGCACCCATGATGTAGTAAAAAGGTGTAATTTATGGAATTTGGGTAAGATGGATAATGTCTGTTATGTACTCAACCTTTTTTTTTTAGGTGAGGCTGACAGGAATGATGCCACTAACTGACTACACAGTAATAGTCACCTCCTTTGTTGGTACCGGTATGCAGCAAGAAGTCAGCTCAACTACTGTTGAAGGAACCACAGGTATGACCTTTAATCTTTCAACTTTGTGAAAAACATCATGAAAACGCCTCGCTAAAAACTTTTTGAGTGTGTATATTTGCTAGCACATGTGACTCGGAAACAAACTGTCGTTTCGGCCTGCTTTGATGAGATGATCCCACCATGTTGAGTGGTTTTACTGCCTTCCAGCGTAAGATAACAATGTAAACATGGCATGCTGTCACAAAGGCAGTGAAGACTCCCCCGCCCCCCTCAGATATCCTAGCCTGATATCTAGAGATATGTTTACACAGCATCACCAGTTCCTCTATAAGAATTAGTGAACAGAGAAGATATTGTTCACTAAGTGTTAATTCTGCTCCCTGACACAATAGGGGATCTGAAATAACCTGAAATTGCAGTTTGAAAATTTTGCAAGATGTTCACGTCATGAGTTTGTGGGATAATTGCCACAGTGCATCTCTAGAATGATACATAAATAGTAGTACATATTTTCATTTTTTTTATGTACTACAGATACGTACTTACAGTGTAATACCAGCGAGTTGGCTCAGTTGATTGAGCATCCACCTCTTCACTGGGAGATTGCGAGCTTGACTTGGAGTTGGGTCACACCAAAGACCATTATAAAAATGGTACCCTTTTGCCCCCTCGTTTTGCTACTAGCATCATTACGCATCAGTTTTGTAGCAATCAGTGACAATTTACAAGATTTTGGTCACTTATCCCTGTAATAGTTTTCTCTATCTTCAGTCAACTATGCACTCTGATGAGATCATCCTGGAGGAGTTACACGAAAGTACGCATATCGTGGGCAAACGACTGGGTAACAGCTAACGACATCCAATCATCCTGGATGGTATATATCCGATCAGCCGCTTGGGATTAAACCAGGCGCAGATTCCTTTGTCTCAGTGGCATGACACCAGGAGAATTGTACACGATCAGGGTATGTGTCTGGCCACGAATGAGCAAGACTCGAAGTAGCTCTTCTACATGTATCGTAACTATAACATTGTTACTGGTATTTACTGCACGTAGTATTTGTGATAGTTTTTTTGTCTGTCATGCTTATCGTACACTTACATGTATCTTGTTTTAAAAGCATGAATTGAATTTTGACCAACAATTGTCAAGGAATGATCATTGGCAGAGGGATTGAAGGTTATCGAAAGCATCAAAACTTTGTTCTCTGATTTGTAGCTACATGAGTTATTGTAATTGGTTTGGTGCATCATGCATCGTTTTTCATTTTCAACTTCTTGTTTTAAAATGCATAATGTTAAATTAGGCCAAACTTTCAGGAACGATCTAAAGAAGGCGGCGGGGGCGCGGGAGCAGTGGTAGGGAGGGATTCCAGGTCTTCAATATCAACAACATTGCATTGATGTTGTAAGCTCTTGAACCATTACATGTGTGTGTTTTTTTATATACATTGATAAACATTTCAATTGTCAACTTAGTGTTAAAATCCTGATGAAATTTGGGAAAAAACTGCCAGGAAGGACTCTAGGGGAGGAATCAAATAATTAACCGTTTAACCAAAAAGGCGGGGGGGCGGCGCGGCCCCCAGGACGTTTTTTCACGCAAAATGTACGACGCGCGAAGCCAGTTGAAGCGTTTGACTTTATCTCTGAATGTAGCCATTTTTGAGACGCAAATTGCGACGTCGGTAGGTTCCCAAGTTAGTAACATTTTGTACTTGCATGTCACGCCAAAATCGCTGCAAAAACGTGATTTTGTGTAATTCAATACAAGTTGTGTTTTAGCAAATTCATAATGTTAGTGACTATTTTTATTTTATTGGTTGAAAATAATTAATTTTGTGCTGTTTATGATCGGCAAAAGTGTCGCTCGACAATTTCTCAAAAAAACAATTGGAAACGACAGGTTGAAAAAACAAAGAATAATAAGAAATTTGAAAAAAATAAAACATAGGAAATAATTTGATTCCGGATTTTTTTCAAGGTAAACTTGTTAAGAATGCATAAAAAGAGTGTCCAGTACACAAAATTAGATTTTGGGTGGTGTGTAGAGCTTTAATTAGTGATATACAGCTATTATTTACGCAATAATTAGCATAATTAATTTGATATGAAATTAATTCCTGGTAATTAATATGGAGTTTGTCGATTATGTGATGGGTAGTGCCGTGCCGATTTTCGGCTGCGAATCCGCGCAATTGGACGGACGAGATTTTGGGGGGGGGGGGCGGAATCCGCCAGATATCGCAAGCAAAAAGTCAGCTGATATGGTTAAAGATTTAAATTTGAAGGTGTTGTGATGGAAAATTCATTGCAGGGTCCCCAATTTATTGGTTTCGCAGGTGAAATAACATAACCAATGCAGTATAATTGGATAACGTTACTTACAAATGTGTAAAATAATTTTAGGATTTGGCAGGTGAATTTTCCATCACTCAGGGTTCCGCGGTCAGGAAAACATGGTAAAAGTCATGGAATTATTGGAAATTTTCGCAGGCTTGGCAAAGTCATGGAAAACTGCATTATTATTAAAAAAGTCCTGAAAAGTCTTGGAATTTCATACATTGTATGTTTTTTTGCTTTACAATACTTCTCTTCATTTTTTTTTATTTCAGATGGAAAATACTTTTTACAACTAACCACATAGTTATTTCCTGAATCTGCTGGCAAAAGGTCTTGGATTTCTAAAATTTTATCATGGAAAAAGTCATGAATATTTTGTATCGCCTGGACGTGTTCAGGAAGAGACTATGAATCATTTTCTGTATGTTGACATCTATGCTAGTATGTAGTATTCGTCATTTTGGTTAAAAGTTTCGTTAAATGAATGTCAATTGAAAAGGTTGCTTCAATTCAAAACAAACTGGTAAATGATCAGGTGGTGGGACTAAGGGTAATTAGGTCAAAGGTCTTGCAGGTCCTCTGGGGTCATCTAGAGGTCGAATTTGTCTAGGAATGTATAGACCATAATTTGTCGCGAAGAACACGCCTGAATGCAGAACTAAATGCCAGGCAAAGTCAGAGGGGTCATGCTAAAGTATTGTTCATAGGAATGTGCTAGGAACACTAAGCTTTGTCCGAAGAACCACTGACCTGGATGCAGACAATCGCCCAGGTAAGGTCATGCAGGGTCAATAGGGTATCTATGGGTCAATTTCCAGGGATTACGCAGACCAAACTTGGCCAGAAGAACACTGCCCGAAGGAAAACTAATTTGAGGTCAAAGGTCAGTTCTACAGAAAAATTTTACTTGTCATAGTTTTCTGGCTTGCCCCCCGCCCCCCCCAGCGTTTTGCCTGAAAATGCCAATTAAAGGTGCATGCATCATTTCTGTAACCGTAAACAGGCGGAATTGTGGTTCGAGAACAACTTGTTGTACAAGGTGCAAGAACCTGATATGGCCCTTAGTGGTTGATATATGTACTATCAAGATTGTCAACATATAGATTTTCTGTGATTTAAGTATCTTGTTACACTGAGATTTGTGTATGAGGTTTTGCTAAATATGAAGTGGTTTTTGTTGTTTTCATCTACATTCTCTGTACACGAGTGATTTCAGAATACATATCATTCATACATGTAACTGGGTTTGAAAACAGATGCTATTAAACTTGAATGTTCTGCAAGTAGCAATCTTATCTTGTGGATAACTTTGATGTGAATGAATTAGTAAGAAATTATTAATTAAGAAAATCACTTGACATTTTAGCACACTCTGAGCAAGCTCAAGTGAGCTATTGGATCGCTTTTCGTCCGTCGTTCGTCGTGTCTTCGTTGTCGTGCGTGAAACCTTTTAAACACATTTAGTTTTTTCTTCAAATCATGATGGGGATTTGGCCAATTTGGCAGGAAATGGTCTAGGGGTCGGGAATTCAAGGGTTCAATAGTACAACTGGCCCCTAGGGCCCAGGAGGCAGGGCCTAAAGGCCTAAAAAGTAGGTAGTTTTCAACATCTTCTCCTCCTAGATCGCAGAAATAGTATAGTCTAAGCACTTTGTGGTGTGATACCTCTATATTGCTGAATTAATTGTTCTCAGTGACAATGCCCAGGTGGCGCCATTTGGCCCCTAAGGGGGCAAAGATTTTGGGGTAGGGCCCTATGGGAATAATCTCCCATTCAAATTAATGGATTTAAATTAAATTGGGTGGGAATGATACTAGGCGGAGGGGATAGAGGTTCTTGGAATGGTACAACGAGGCCGCGTTGGGGGCCCAGGGGGAGGGATAAGGGCCCAACTAGATAACTTCTAACCGCACAAGTCATTTGTAACCAAACTTGGGTGGTAGGATGCATAACACGGGGATCAATGTTATTCTGGGGCAAAGGTCAGCATATGTGATCAAAAGGCAAATGAAAATCAATGATAGAATATGACTGAAATTTCTCTTTTGTTGGTATTGCCATTTGTGACTTAATTGAATGGTAAGTGTTTACATGTAATAGTGAACCTCAAGTTAGAATTGGGTCAAGGTCAGCATAGTAGGTAGAGGTCACTGTTAAGATACTAGGCGTGCCTGTTTCTTTATAAAAAACGGATTAGCTATTAATTCTAACTTTGCAAAAATCACTTTAATATGGAAGGGATGCAAAGTTTTCGCGACTGGGTTTCATTTGGCTATGTGGTGCTATAGAATCAGGTTGCCAAGGCAAAATATAATGTAACTGTGTTTAATATGGGCGCGATAGGAGTTGCCCAGACCTCAGGTGAGCGTCGTGCCCGCCTGGGCTCGTTGTTACTTTAATCATAAGTTGCCCGTCCCCGAGGGTCTGTCAGCCGAGTCTGTCACTCAATCCATCGTGACAGTCTCCTGTTCTCCTGGAGTTGGAAAAGTCAACCTCTTCGCATTACCTACAGGAACGCCAAGACGAGGTGCTGGTGGGATACCAACAATGTCATCCACTCAAAAGACACGTTTTGATAACTGGAGCTCCACCCAGTTACACATCAGGTGGTTGCCGTAGCGACGGAGGTCGCACTGAGTCTGTCAGTGTTCGGCTACTGCTACGTTTACACAAGGTAATTGTATCTAAATTTAGTCTGATAGCAAAAGTGATGCTAAATGACATTGTAGTGGTATTGTTTTGTACATGGGATAAAGTCAAACTACTTGTACAGTTCTGGAACACAGAATCAATATCAGTACAGGTAATATTATATTAATATATACATATATAGATGAAAAGGGGTTGTGATATAACTTTGGGGGACCGCCGGGGAGTTTTATTTTCTCTGCGCGATTATATTTTCCCGAAGCGCGTAGCGGTGAGGGAATATATTGTCTGAGGGAAAATAAACCCCGAGGCAATAACACAAATGTTATAATACAACATTCCGTGATTCTTTATGTTAAATGGCTCTATTGAAATACAGAATTATGATATAATACATAAATCTCGAGTCAGCGGATACGAAGAAATGTTCAGCTTGACATGTTGCCCGCGGGATACTAATAGATATGTTACCGCGGAAAACGGTGACGACAAGGGGATGCGCGGGCAGCGCTGTCGTAAGAATATAAACCATCTAATGTAGTTTTGCTCGAATAAATAAAGTTTAGGCTACCCCTAATTTTAGTACTTGTGATAATTTAGTCTGAAAAGGACTGCTGGGGATAATACCAGGCTTATCGGGTTCGTAAGTTTTTAGTTATGATTTACAAAATTGTTAAATAAACAACAAAAAGTCAAAGCGTACTACGTACAGTCGACTCCCGCCCCCCCCGAAAAAAAATTGATAGAGTTAAATGTTTGTTCGTGTTATGTATAAGCTAAGACTACTTATTAAGACCAAATGAACGTTGCATCTTGACATTGAGACTCTAGAGATTAACATATTATATCAAGACATAGTAGGACTTTCTTCTAAAACTTTATTTTATCATTAAGTAGATATACGTAAGTTATATCTAACGTTAATGAATCAAAAGAAAGTTTAGAAAGAAAGTCGCTTACTAAGGTGCTGAATGTCGCATCCATGCTGTTTCATTAAATCATGTGAAGGTCATTTGTGGAAGTCGGGACTGCATAAATGACTCCAGGTTTGTCGGTTTTCAACAAGTCAACAGTAAACACAGACGTAACGTAAGAGTCTCAACACATGTTTAATGATCAAATAAAACACGTAAGGTTCTCGGAAAACTGTTCGGCGTAAGAAGTGTAATAGTTTTTGTTGATGATATTTACAAAATATGCGGAAAGATGTAACGTTACAACTCATTTATGTTTCAAATGTTTAGAAAAACCCGTTGTTATTTAAATATTTTGCATGTATTGTCTAAATTAATCATTGCAAGATTTATGATTCTGATAATGTTCGAAGTGCACTGGGGGGGGGGGATGAAAATGGTATTTGAACAACACGTGCTTTCGGATAACATCATTTTATTCGACACAATGTTCATTGTTTGACCTCAGGGGAAGACGAATTAACTGTCGAAACAGATCCCCGAAGCTGATGTAAACCGTTATTCTCAAGGTAGGCACTGACACTGCTACAAGAGGTTTGGCTGTAAAACGTTACTACTCGGCGATGAATGAGTTTGTTGTGGTTCTAACGTTTCGTCAGTAATGGGTCTAATGTTGGACTGAACTCAGTCTATGCGAGTACGCGTGCTAGTGAAGGGACACAGTAACGTTTAGTTGGCGGCAGATCTAACGTTACTGTTAAAGTTGAATCCGGAGTAGGAAACGTTAGGCGATCCAGCAAATACGCGGAAGTTTGGATTAAGCCTGGCAGGCAGGTGGAATTGGTCGAGGTTGCATATTATCAGAAAGGAAAAAACTCATGCTTGTGTTTTCTGTCGTTTTGCACCGGAGTAGGCGGATGCTGTTTTCAGCTCGTGTGCACGAACCGCATGATGTGCCTGCTTCGACCTTGTTCGTCTAACGTTGTGATTAGCAAGTCGAGAAGGCAATGATTGTGATATATGATTTGATGTTTTTGACTTTTCACTTATTTTTTCATTTATTAACTAGTTTGTTTTGCCTACAGATTGACAGTCAAGTACCACACTCGCCATGGCAGCAGATTTGGTCGTTGCAAAATGACTCACAGTTTGGATGGGAAGTGTTCAATATATTTACAGAACAGCTAAGGCAGTCTTATGATTTTGTTTCGTACATCGACCGACTGGCTTTTTGCGTTTGTAAAAATGTTCCTCTAGTGGTTTTTCGTCATTTGTCCGATGAAAAATATACCTACCGGTGTTAGTGGAGTCTGGTCGCTATCGCAAAATCGTCTTTCCATGAACGATCTAGATTTTTTCTTTCCTCTAGTGTACCAAATGAATCATAAATTGACAAAAATCGGTTTTGCAACCACTGTGTATTTTATCCAAGGACCGATGTCTTATTTTAAAGAAGATCCTTCCTGATTGGCTTTCCTTGTTTGTCACAGATTCTTTCCGGCGATTTAACTTGATGCAAATGCTGCAGATAACATGTATTGCAGGCTGAGTTAACACTCTAAGAACTGTATGGCTTTAGTCTTTATGAAGTACCTGTTGAAGTCCATAACGAAGAGATACTATGCTTCTTTTCGCGTATATTCTCATCGCCCGCATTACTTCCGGTAAAAGGTCCTTAAAACGTGTTAAGTTTGCAGAGTGAATCGTTCTTCGATTTTTCGTATGCATCATGTCCTTGCTGCAATACGCTTTGAAAACATTTAGTGTATTATGGTTGCTTTGTATTATTTGAATCCTTTCGCGTCAATTATTTTTCGAGTTCGTCCTCATCCAAAAAGCATGAAACGCTGATCATTTTGAAAAGATTACGGCAAGTCAGGCCGCAGAGTAGGTGGTTTCAACCTTTCAGTTACGTTAGGTTAATACTCGCGAGTCGGACTCAATATCTCTTTGCGCTGCGCTGCGCAAAAAAAGTTGGAAGTAGTTGATTGTTTACAATTCTACGAAATTATTCCAAGTGGGGTCCCCGTCCGGATGGGAGTAAGCTCCTGAAGCTCACGGCTTAAGCAGTTTTTATGTCACTAGTGTGAAAGGCAATTACGCGAGCGAAGCGTAGCGACGGCGGTTGAAACATTTTTGAAATTCAAGAAGAAACAAGCGTTTTGCAAGGCCGTAGCCATTTCAAATGAGGGGGATGCCGTAATAAGTCAATAAAATGGATGACAGGGGGAAGGGCTGACCATCCTATGGACGGTTTCCGAGGGTTTCAAGTATAGTCCCGTCCTAGGTTGGGGTCAGGGGCGTAGTTTACAGGCATAACACGCTTGTCCGTCGTGCTACGCAAATCAGGGTCTTGAACATCTGTGCTAGACTATTTCATAAGCCTTGTTTTATGGCTGCAAGAAAGAGACAAATAAATTTAGTCTTGGCTCAAGGCCAGTAGTATTTTTAGTGAAAATAGAGTTGTGCTGCAACTAGGGGTTCCGCCCTGAACTCAATGGCTTCTACAAGTTTCATAACGATATTTTGTCACTCGCCAACCACGATTTTTTTGAAATGACAGTCAACAATAACAATAACGCCATTTTTCAATTACTTCATTCATAGGTATGAATTCAGTATGGATAGAGTTATTTTAAAACGTGGTGATGATTTTGTCGGGGTCAGGGGGAGCCCTGAAGCTGTAGGCTTGAGCATGAGTTGACGTTTTATTAGCTTATTGATGACTTTTGATAAACTTTTTTTTCATGGGTTCTAGGTTTTTATGGAGACTATTTGGACCTGTCATAACTGTTTCGTGAAATTAAGGCCTACATTCGAAGAATTAATCAAAAAGTACGAATAGAAATTAACTGTAATTAATTATTTTTTTTGTATAATTTCACTTGACTTTACTTTTTAATCAAAATGTTGACTGTCTTTTTAGTCTTTGTAGAACTTACTTGTAATCTTTTTTCTTCTCGGGAGTCATGTTAATAAGGTTTTTTGTAAAAACTTTTATATTTCGCCACATTTACTTTTATTGTTAAGTCATCGTTTTTCTTTGTTTTGCTTTTGTTTTTATATTATAATAATATTGTTTAAATTGGTAAATATTGTATCTTTTTAATGGAATGTGGAACTAAAATTAATTCATTAATAAATATGTTCTTTAGCAATCTTCGAAGCGACAGAATTTGTTGGGGGAAAATGATCACGGGAGGGGAGGGATACTCCTCAGTCTACACGATAAAATATGGTAATCCGCTGGAATATCCAATATCACATTGATCACAAACTATACGACCACTTTGAATGGTTCAAAAGAAGTGTTTACTCTCCAAATTATATTACAATTGCTCAGTCGAAGATTGCGCTGCATGTTACATCCAGCGGAGTTTGCAGGTTCAAATGATGAAGCGCAGAAGAGAACAAGTACAATAAAATAACAGTTGTAAGTAAGGGTTAAAAAACGAGGACTTTCGCTGAATGTCTTTTCAGAGGTGACTATATAGTAAGCAAATTTCTAGCGCGGTTTCGCTCAGTTTCTTTTTCTTTTAATTTCTTCCTTGTTTTTTTTCCTCGTTATTTTTTTTTTGCTGCCGATGGGGGGGGGGGGT
>JZLH01S0005115.1:37955-58219 GCA_001188425.1 Eucidaris tribuloides | reverse complement strand
CGTGTGCAGAGTATTCATTCATAACTAGGGATTTTTTTGTCCCTCCCACTACAGTGCATGCATTTACCCCACTAGGTTTTCATAATCGATGGTATTTTGGATCATGTCGTGCCTCTGGCGATATTTTGAAATAATCCTGAGATCATTATCGTGTAGACGATATTTTTTCAACATCGTGTAATTTCGATATTATCTAAACATCGGCCAGCCCTAATACTAGCATCAGGCAAGGTTTGAAAAGGGTTCATGTTGTTTTGCAAATAAATAATAAATGCTACTGCATTTAAGACAATCATTTGGTGATGTTTTGTAGTGTCTCATAGAATCTGTTCTTTCATTCCATCTGCCATTCAGACTTAGAAGCAGACAAAGAGTATTCCAATGTAACCCTGATGCCGCCTTACTGGGAGTACCCGGGGAGAGAGAAGAAGAAAGAGAGCGAGAGTAAAGTGGAGACGATGCACGTCTATGGGCCCTACTGGCAGCCGACGAACATCACGGTGCAGATACCAACATCGCAGAAACCGGAGAAAAACATGCAACCATTTCGAGAAACTGTCACAGAGTTTGAAATGTTTGCACGTGCAGGTTTGTGTTTTTTCCTTGTATTCATTCATTTATGTAGTTAGTAAGGTAGTTACATAGTTAGTTAGTTAGTTAGGTAGTTAGTTCATTAATTGTTTTTTATTTGGGTTGGGGATTTGCTTGTAGCTTGGAAATTAAGGGACTTAGTTAATAAGTTAGTTAGTTAGTTAGTTAGTTAATTGGTTAATATTTTGGTTAGGGGATTTGTTTGTAGCTTGGAAATTAATGCTGAATGAATTTAATGCAGTCAAACACAAACATGTTTGTGCATTTTCATATGTTTGTGCATTTTCATTTCATTCATTCATTCATTCATTCATTACCTAGACAGCTTGTTATAGTTTCTGTGGGAGTGTTGGTTTGGGAGAAAAGACCAACTAGACCCACTGAAGAATTGCAAAAGTGGCACAAACAAATACAATAGGGGTCATGAAAATGTAGCAATGCAGAATTAATTAAAAACTTATGAAATGACTTCAAAAATTTCAGACAAGTGTAATACATCTCTACTTTATTGAGTAAGTATTAGAATTGTTTTTTGGTAGAAAAAAATGTTCACAGTTTCTGAGCATATTGTTTATTTGATGAAATATATATTTTAAACGTGCCTTTTAGATATTGAGCATACTTCTTTATGATATAAAAGTAGTGTTTTCCACATGCAAACACACATGAATACATATACACACACGTATTCACATATTTACACAGTACACACACATATGCACATATTTACACATTACACTCACATACATTACACACACACCTACATGCACACACATGCAACCACACACCCCACCCACATACACACACTCAAATGCACACAATGGAGTAAAATTATTCAAAAGAAGTGTGTCTCACATACAAACACACATGAACACACATACACACATGCATACATATTCACACATACGACACACACATACACACATACATGCACAAACAAACACACAGACACACACACAGACACACTGACATACACAAACACACACATGCACACACAGTGGAGTAAAACCATGATTACACCCGCACTGATTGAACAAAGGATACAACCCCCAACATGAATTTTCACATATGATAAATCACTGTTTTAACATCATCCTTTGTTCATTCCTTTTGCATCTCCCCTACCAGTGTGGCCTGTTGATGAGTATATCATGGAGTACTCCCTGGAGTATGGGTTCCTTCGTCTATCATCCAGTACCAGAGAACGTCTTGGTATCCCGGTGATGGTCATACAGTTGGGTGAGCATCTCGCTACATTTGGAGAAAAGAGTCAAAGAAATCAATTTTAATTTTGGTGGTTCTTTAGGAAAATTAGAAGACATGTGACCTAGCACTTCAAGTTGAAAACAGAAATATGTAATACAAAAGGCATAATTTTAAAACTCCATAGCAGTCCTTTTAATTCTCCCAATTTAGGCTGGATACTCCCCCATCAAATCCTGTCTCCCAAATCTCCAGAACGTGTTTTTAATCTGAGCCCAATCTCCCACTAAAAAACAAAACAAAACAATCTACCATGGAAACCAGCAAACATAAAAAAAAAAATTGATGCATGTGTATGTTATTTTGCAAGACAAGCAATGCACGTGATAGTACCATAGACTAAGGGAAGTATCTGCAGCAGTGTTGTCACTACACCGGGCGGAGCTACCCTGCTCTCAAAATCTCCACCCGGTACTCGCGGTAAATTTCAGCCTTGCCGCCCGGCACAAATTTCTTGCCCCCACTGAATAAAATTCTTAGATTTCCGTGTAATCGAGCGATTATTCACTCAAGCGGGCCCCTGGACCCCCGGCCGTGAAGGGCAATAGCTCCGCTGGCTACGCTTCACAATCACTTTTTACCCGGTTCTAAAATCCCTCTGGTGACAGCCCTGATTTGCAGCCATCAAGTTTTGAACAGATTTGATGGGTATTTATGTTATATGAAATCTACCTCATGCAAATCTTCCTCATGAGAATTTTCAAATGTTCATAGGTATGCCAAAATTTACCTGCTTGTTTCTACTGCTGTTGGTAACTCTGTAACCATAAGCCCTTTTGTGACCAAACTTGGATGGTAGATGCCCTAAAGGGATCTCGATGTTATATTGGTTTCAAAGCTCATATAAGTAGGTCTAATGTTAACGTAATATGGCGAGACACAGTATGGCTATCGACTTGCCTGATAACATTTATTTTTCATGTGTACCATGTACAGATCCAACACAAGATGAATGCTTTGGTGACTCATTGAGTCGATTTCTCCTGGATGAATTCCTGGGCTATGATGACATATTGATGTCCAGTGTGAAAAGTCTTGCCGAGTATGAGGATAATAAAGGTAAGTCTATGATGACAATTTTTATACCCCCGCCAAATGAAGTTTCAAAGGGGTATATAGAATCAGTGTGTAGTTGGTCGGGCAGTTTGGCGGTCAGTCTGTTGCAAACTTTGCGGATCGAGCTCCTTCCTCATTTTTCAAGCAATGCTCGTAAAATATAGCACACATGGATGAAGATGTGCAAGGCATATTTTTGAATGTGCTGGAAACTTTGTTGCCATGGTAATGTCATATTATGGCAATAAAATGGCAAAAAAAAAATTGTGCGGATCAAACTTCTTCATTTTTCAAGCAATGCATAGGACATTTGGCACACACATTCGTCTTGGGGTGAAGATGTGCAAGATAGGTTTTTTGAATGTGTCCAAAATTGTGTTGCCATGGTAACAGCATGCTATGGTGATAAATCAGGGGAAAGTATTGCAGATGGACGCACTCCCTCATTTTTCAAGCAATGCCCATGACATTTGGCACACATATTGGTCTTTGGGAAATATGTGCAAGATGCATTCCAAAGTGTTCAAAAAAATGTTGCCGTGATAACGGCATTACTGTAGTCGGGTACATAAGAACATCCTGATGGGACTGGGGTATTAATCATTTTCAGTGATATTTCTAGTTATGTTTAAGAGTATATGAGTCTATTCCAGATATAATTTAAGAATGGAAGGCCATGGTAGCTCCACTTTTGTATGTCTATTCCATAGAGTGGTAACGCAGGGTAGTTCATCATATTGAGTGACATTTGTAGTTCAAGATGACCTAGCAGGTCAAAGATCACAGACTGTTATCAGTTATCAGATTGTTATCAGGTATCAGTTTAAAGGCATTATTTAACACTGTTTTCCAGGTTAAAAATTCTGAGCTACATGATCGTCCATGCTACTAGTGTCTCTGATAAGGTCTCAATACAAAGCCCTGAAAAAACTGTTAAAAACGTTAAAGTCAGGGGATCTCTTTTGCATGCCTAAAAATTAACATTGTGAAAATACATTGACATTTAGAAGAAAATGCCATCTGAGAACCTCCAGCAAAATATAGGAGCTAGACACTCAATTTTAGTGGAATTATAGTGACCGTTAGACTCTGATTTGATTTTTTTTTCTCGTGAGGAAAAAATTCCTACCATAGAACGTACACTTAACAGCTTTTGTTTATCTATTGCATTTTTCAAATTCTACGTAATCACTGACTCCCAGATTTCACAGACATGTCCTTCATCAATAGCCCAAGGACATGGGTCATCTTTTCCTGGTTTTCGGGGATGTTTGCAAATGAGATCCACTGCCGTTAAATACGTCAAAAAAATGAATATCAATGAATGGCCATTCCAGTTTTCCCTGCAGACTTCTGTGTTATAGAATTTGTGTCCCTAGGACATTAATTTATTTACCAGTGACATTATAGCTTGACTATATTCTAGTGTATTTATTTGTCCATTCGAACACTTTAATGCAGTTTGTAAAAAAAATGGGGATTCCACAATGTTAAACAGTATCTTTATCCAGATTTTATACAAATTAAGGACAAGGTAATAGGACTAGAGGCCACCGACCACTTTTATTGAAATGTCAGTTTTATAATTATCTTGAGTGAAGATGACCAAATTTTATCCCAACTTACATGTTTGAGTTTTTATGACCATGACACAAGGAACTGATCAAAGGTCACTGTTTGCAATATACGGTAGATTGAGGTACAGAGTGCAGTCAAATTTCGAGTGGCGTTGTCGACAGGCCTTCTGTCGGAAAGCTTGTCGAGATAACAGTATTTTGACTGGAGGACAATATATCGACAGATTTTATCTTACCAACAACAACACACAGGGTATCAAAGTACAGTGGACTCTCGTTATAAAGAACACTGATATAACAAAATTTCATTATAAAGAAGTAAAATCTGTGGTCCCATATTGATTTCCTTGTATTTTTATTGTTTTTGCAACCCTGATATAAAGAAATTTCGTTATAAAGAAACAAATTTCATGGGTCCCAAGGACTTCTTTATAACGAGAGTGCAACTGTAATAAATCAGGACCTAACAATGTCCCAGTCACTTCTCAAAGCAAGCATTTTTTTCTTTCTCACACTTGCAGAAGATTATAGACACTGAGAATCATTTTTCTGAGTGTAATCTACACCATAAGAATCTTGGTTCCCGGAAATTGACGATGTGGTCAACTCCAAAGTTCAAAATTCCACTGCTGCTTTCAATAGCGATGTCAGTCATCACTGGGGACGCCTGGCAGGCTGATTATCCCCTGTAGTATGTAGCCACAATACAGGTGTATTTAAACATGAATAGGTACGGTGGTGTAAGACTGCATTATGAATATCCCAATTAATCAGACCATTGTTGTGTCGACAGCTGTGTCTGTCGGCTAAATATTTGAGGTGACATGTCGGAAGAGAAATTTCTATTTGACGACGGCCCTACAAATTTCTGAATAAAACACATTTTGTTTTTCTTAAATCAACCAAAAATGAATTAAGTGCTACTGACCAGTTTGAAGTATCAAGATCTTCAATATTTTTTGTTATGTGGTATGTAACAGACTTCTTAAAAACTAGATTAATACCTTTTTTTATCATTGTACGTACAAATACTCCATAATTACAAAGCCATGCTTAAACTGAAATAAACGTAATCCATTGGTAAAGAAGACGAAAAACAAATTTGGGAAAATAGCAAAAAATGAAGGGGTCTGAACTCTGTCTCGGTGAAAGGTAAAGGTGAGGGGTTTATCGTCTTGAATCACTGTAGAACAGTGCTCACATGACATCACAATGTGTAGTAGTGTTGCACGACTAAGTCGCCAAAAGTCGGAGTCGTGACTATTGTTGAGGAGTCGCGACTACGACTTTAGAAACGCAAGAATCGACTCCATGCAATCACTTATGTATGCCATATAAACCAGTTCAAACATCGATGACAATGTGTGGGACAATGACAGAAAGTCAATTTTTGAATGATCATAATCACAGTTGAAACGACAAAAGTTCAAAAATAATTTTTAACATGAATTTACTATACTGCACAGTCATTGTATAGGCTGTAGTGTGCTTCTTTTTACCTGTTGATCATGCCGACTGAACTGAACGCCAAGAGTCGGCAAATAGTCAGAGTCGCGACTTTTGATCGGCGACTAGTTGACTCCCAAAAATCTTGGAGTCGTGCAACACTAATGTGTAGATACATTATTGACCTGAATATTTTCTATCCATTCAATTTATGTCAATACTAGGTTACCTCCGGAACGTTGTGACTGGAGAGCATTATCGTTTTGTCAGCATGTGGATGGCCAGGTCCTCCTACATTGCTGCCGGTTTCATCATGCTCATCTTCACCATCTCCATCTCCATGCTCCTCAGATACTCCCACCATCAGATCTTTGTCTTCATCGGTAAGTCTTTCAGTGACAACTTTATACTGGGTTGTATCCAAACGATTAGCTAAATATTAACCCAGGCCTCCACACTAACTTTTTTCTTGACAAGTAAAATTATCAGATTTTTATTTGCCCCAAAGAAAATTTACTTGCCCCAAAATTAAAAAAAGAAGTAATAAACATTGAAAATTCTTATTTCTTGCTAGGTTTAACCACTAGGGCCCTTTTGTGGCAATTGGAAGTTAGTCTAAGTCTGGAGGATGCAGAAAGTGTGATTTATGAATTTAAAGAGTCATAGAATTTCACAACAATTCTGCACAAGCCACCATCAATGACACATGAAATGGGAGAGGCATTCTGCATTTTGCTTATACTTGTAAACACATGACACATTGATGTTTTAAACTCGGGCTTCCAAACCAAATGCAGAAAATGAAGTGCAATTTTAAAAATAGTGATGGATTTTATTACATGAAAACGAAATTTTTCACAAATTTTCTTCCCATTTGGTAAGTTTTTGGTCATTTTTTCCTCATCTGATCATCAAAAGTTTACTTACCCAATCGGGCAAGTGAATTTTAACATTTTGATAGTTTACTTGGTCGATATGAAATTTTACTTGCCCCTGGCAAGCAGGCAAGTGCTAGTGTCAAGCCCTGATTAACCAGCTGCAAAAATGTTAACTGGTTAGGAATTTATCTGAAATGAAGAATTTTTCCCAAATGTTTATTTTTAATGAAATATAGCAATGTACTCTCCTTATTTCTTGACATTGTGAGGGCCTAGTTGAATCTGCATAGGTCAATTGATACATTCCTGTCCCAGAAGATGGAAATTTGTGTTCAGAATTAATGGAGGGTTGTTCCAATGTGACATCATCTACTTGTGATCAGAATTGCCAATAACAGAGGGTGACAGGCTGATTTATTCCAATTTTTGAACAACCACATCTCATGAATGACATAACCAAATTCACTCAAGTTTTCACTGTTAGATCTCTAAGAATGTTCTTCATTCACTGAATTCATGTTAATGGTTGGACAAAGTTCTCGTTTAAAGGGCAGTGACATGATTGGGAGAAACAAAAAATGCCTCTTTAACCAAACTGGTTGTAAGCTATATCAATGGATACACCAGTTGGAGTGTATTTCCTAGCTGGAAGGATTTATCTTGAATTTGTTTTCGTCAGCTGAATCAAGCATGAGCATACTAGCATTTTGTTTCTCTCAAGGCCCCATATAAATAGATCCCATAGAAAGCTACACAACAGATTTGTCTGTCATAAGGCATACTGATGGAGTAATTTTAGAATAAGTGAACTTTGACTACAAAATTGTCACAGTAAATCCTTGCACAGTTAACCTGACTCTAGAATAGTTTCACCCCAAGTTGAGGACTATCCCCAATCATGTCATTTACCTTTAATGCAAAACTGCTAAATATTGTTCTTATTTTCAACAGTGGACCTGCTTCAGATGCTTGAGATGAATACAGCCATTGCCTTCCCAGCAGCTCCTCTACTCACTGTCATCCTGGCACTAGTGGGTGAGTTTGTGATGCTACTGTAGATGCTACTACTATAGTTATCTCCTCGAAGTCAGGGGGGAATACAGTAATGCTGCTGTCCGTCTTTCCGTCCTTCCGTCCTTCCATCCGTAATACTGGTTTATATGCAATAACTTTAGTAAAGTTTGACGGATTGTAATAAGATTTGGTATGAAGGTACATGATATCAAAATACAGCCCAAGTCTGAGTTTGGAGTATGTAGATTAAAGGTCAAAGGTCATAGCTCATTATAGCTGGTTTCTGTTTGATAACTTTCAATGGATTTGAATGAAATTCAGTGTGAAGGTATATGATATCAAAATACAGCCCAAGATTGATTTGGGGGTATGTAGATCAAAGGTCAAATTTCATAGCTCATCAAATGTGAATTTGTACCAGGCAAGGGGATGCTATGCTTTGCATTGTCCTTGTTTATTGTTCTAATGGGTAATTCCCCTTCCTTCTGTGCACATGCACACGCGCGCGTGCACACACACACACACACACACACACACACACACACACACACACACACACAACAAAGTAAAATTGGTAATTGTCGAGTAATAGTAGTTGTAGTTAATATTGTAGTAGTAACAAGGATGATACAAATTCTTTTTGCCATTGTAGTGGTGGTTGTTCTCCATCTCCATAAACTTTATTAAATTAATTGATTCAAACTTGAGAGATATGACACTAAAATCAATAGTAAGATTTTGAGGCAATAACTGATCAATAAGACCTCCAAACCTCTAGTCAGTCAAGTGACTTCTAAAGTGCAAATTGTTGAAGCCAGATGTAGCTCCTCTCAGTTCTATAATACTAGTACGTACTGTACCCAGTGTTACAAATAATTTTGTATTTATAAACACTGGAAAACTTGTATATTTGGTAGACTGCCTTTCACTCTCAAGATTCATGTACACCTGCATTGTCATTGAAAAAGTGTTTTCAGCAACGAATTTAAGATTGTAAAACATGCAAATGACTGCTTTCCATGTTATGCAGGCATGGAGGCCATTATGTCGGAGTTCTTCAACGACACCACCACCGCATTCTACATCATCTTGATAGTCTGGGTGGCCGACCAGTACGACGCCATCTGTTGTCACACGCCCATCAGCAAACGACACTGGCTCAGGTAATGGTAGAACCCTTTTATAGAAACAAAAATGTACTGACAAGATGGCTCAGTTGGTAGAGCATTTACTTTTCGATCAGGAAATAGAAAGTTTGACTAGCATTCGGGTCACACCAAAGACCATTATAAAACTGGAACTACTTCCTCCAACCTGGTGCTGGATATCTAGATGGTGTAGGGAGTTAAATGCATGGGACTACCAGAGGACTAACTCCCCTCTTTAGTCAAACTGTCTTGTGCAGTCATGTCCTCTAGACGATTTCTGAAATGAGATAGACACCTGCCGATTGTTCTACAAATACAAGTGGGATGGGTTTAACTTAACCTGTTGGAGACGATTTCATTTCACTATAACACGCATTTTCCATAGACGCCACACAAGTTAACTCGAACTTAGTCTCCAATGGGTTAAAATATCACTAATTCTTTTTTACACATCCTGAAATGAAGTTTGTTTTGTTTAATTTTTTCGTTTTTTGTTTTTTTTTTTGGGGGGGGGTAAGGTGGAAGGGATTGCATATAGGATCACCCTGTTATCCATCTGTCTGTCCGTCAGGGTTCCCAGCCAATGATGTCACCTTTTTCCAGCCAGGGAAAAGTTTGGAAATTTGAGAAAAGCCCCTCAAATCGGGAAAATTTGTCCGACTTTTTCTCCTCTTGTCCACGGTTTGGACATAAGGTGAGAAAGAAATATGGGAAGTGAAAAATAGAATAGGTCAAAATGATGATTCTGGAATGATTAACATCCAAAAATCAGGGAATTTTGTAATCCATGAAATGCAGGGAACCCTGGTGCATGTACGCAGTAAGCACTGGTCTGTTGGTCCATTTACGTTGTAAACGTGACTCCTCTTTTACTGTTAGCTAAATTTTAACGAAACTATACACTGTTGCAGGACATGACTTGGACATGTGTACCTTACAAAACGAGTTGCACTTACAAGATGGGGAAACCTGACAATTATGTGAATATGGATGAAATATTCTTGAGGTGATTCATGATTGTTTCCCGATCTGTTGTTATGGTGTGGGGAGTATCTTTTACAAGTTTACTCACAGTTCCAGTTTATTACTAAATGAAAGGTGACAGTAAATATATTGCTATTTTATCATGTTTGATTAATATTTTCCCTGATTTTCTTACAGATTCTTCTACTTGTATCATTTTGCGTTCTATGCATACCATTATCGTTTCAATGGACAGTACAGTGGTCTTGCACTCATAACATCTTGGTTGTTTATTCAGGTAAATATAGAGAAAATTTATTAGATTCCACTCCTCATTGTGTGCTTCTTGCTTCTTCTTCTTCTTCTTCTTCTTCTTCTTCTTCTTCTTCTTCTTCTTTTTCTTCTTCTTCTTCTTCTCTTCTTCCTTCTTCTTTCTTCTTCCTTCTTCTTCTTCTTCTTCTTGTCTTCTTTCTTTCTTCTTCTTCTTTTTATTCTTCTTCTCCTTTCTCTCCTCCTCCTTCTCTTCTCTTCTCCTTCTCCTCCTCCTTCTCCTCCTCCTCCTCCTTTCCTCTTATTTCTTCTCCTTCTTCTTTCTGCTTCTTCCGCTTCTTCTTCTCCTCCTTTTTTTTCTTCTTCATCTTCTTCTTCTTCTTCTCCTCCTTCTCCTCTTCCTTCTCCTCCTCCTTCTACCTCTTCTTCTTCTCCTTCTCCTTCTCCTTCTCCTTCTTCCTCTTCTTCTTCTCCTCCTTCTCCTTCTCCTCCTTCTCCTTCTTATCCTTCTCCTCCTTCCTCTTCTTCTTCTCCTTCTCCTCCTTTTTTCTTCTTCTTCTTCTTCTTACTTTTTCTTCTTCTCCTTCTCCTTCCTCTTCTTCTTCTTCTCCTTCTCCTCCTTTTTTCTTCTTCTTCTTCTTCTTACTTTTTCTTCTTCTCCTCCTTCTCCTCCTCCTCTTCTCCATCTTCCTCTTCCTCTTCTTCTTTCTTTGTTTTCTTCTATCCACACGTAAGCTAGATGATATGTTTCAATCACAGCAATACACAGCTGTAAGATTATGTGTCAATATCGAGTATTGGGGCAATATGAAGCCCCAAAAAATTGTGTTGATGAACTGAACTTTTCATATTTTACAGAAAGTCTAGAAAGAGCTGGGTAATGATTATTTTGGAAAAAGTGGAATGGAAGGATTGTTCAAAATGATTGGTGTGTACTTGATGTGATATTTAATTCATTTTGTTTGTATCTCTGTTTCAGCACTCCATGATCTACTTTTTCCATCATTACGAACTGCCTGCCATACTGCAACAAGCGAGGCTGCAAGTGCTGCTACAACGAAATCAACACGGTGGCATGCACGGTCGCATCAATATCAACATCAACGTGGGAGAAAACGCACAGAATGGCGGAAATGCCAACCAAGGCGAAGGACAAGGGGAAGATAACACCGAAGATGGCAATACACCAGATGGTATAACACCAGAGCAACAACAACAGCAGCAGCAACAGCCACCACTACCACCACAACAACAACCACTGCCACCCGTGCCCACCATCAATGTTGCCATACAACGCGTGGCTCGGCGACCGCATCGCAACATCTTCACGATGTACCTTGGGTCGTTGCTGAATCGACGACAGGCCGCCGCCAGCGTGGGGCAGGAAGCACCCGCAACGCCCGTTGCGACCACGACGCATTCGGCAACTCAAGCAACAAACAACATAGACAGTGACAGCAACAGCGATGCGCCCGTTGTTAACAATGTTGCTAATGTGACTGACTCGCATCAATCTTTTGTGCAAAGAGAGACTGTAGAAAGCAACTCACTATCACTGCATCATTCCACCGCAGTGAATAGCTCTAGTAGTATTTTGTCGACGAGTGAAAATCAGTTACACTCGAGCGATCGCAAACCCACTTCCCCTTTAATAGACAGTACGAGCCCGTCACTACAGGGCGAGCTCTCTCCTTCGTCAACTCACTCCTCAACTAGCACTACTACATCTAGTACTGATGAAAACTTAATACCAAGAATATCGCATTCACAAGAAAGTTTAGATAGCGACAAGAAAGCGCCAAATGCACAAGTATCGAGTACATGAAATAGTTACGTTGTAGTAATATATGGGTTGTACATATTATTAATCTGTGATAATATTGAAAATATTGAAAACAGTTCGCAAAATATATACTGATATTACAGGAACTTCCTGATTGCTTGACTTTCCAATATAACTATATTGTTTTATCAAACATATCAAACGTAAAAGACTTTAATGCAAAAAGATTAATGGAAAAACATTAGTGTACAATAGCAATGGGGTTTCTTCACACTCTCATTTCAAAAACGTGGCCGAGTTTGCAAATTTAAGAATCCTCCCTCACACCAGATTGAGTGAAGTTTAAACATTCATAATTCTTGAATGGACCGTTCAATCAAATTTGCTGACACCTTTACCTTTTTCTTCTCTGAATGCAGATGGATACCTGGGTTTCTTTCCCTTTTAATTCTTGGTATTCGAAATACGGTGCGCCACCTATCGGGTCCAATGGATAGGCCAAAACCAGCAGTGCCTCATGGGAAATAATAGATATCATGAAACCTAGGTACTGTATGTAAACATTACACGCCGCATATTTCCTTGCCATATTCAGACCATTTATGTTGAAGTCTTCCTTCGCTTTTACCATGGTTTTCATTTGTGAAGCAACAGAATACTATTCACAAACTAGGGCTGGCCGATGTTTAGATAATATCGAAATTACCGATGCTTGAAAACATTTGTCTACCGATAATGATTCTCCAATGATTATTTCAATATCGCCAAGCAGGCACGATATGGCCAAAATACCATCTGATTATGAAAACCTATGTGGGTAAGATGCTGCACATGCAGTGGGAGGGACCAAAACACTATCTATGAATGCATACCTGCACACGAGTGCACTGTCTGGTGACAGGTAGGTGGGGACGCAGAAGAGACAAGACCCATCCTCTTTCAGCTATCAATACTTGTGTATTGAAAGCGCGTAGAGCATAGTAAACTTATCAACAATCAAACTAAACTCTACTCAACACACTGCCACAGAAATTGTAAACAATCAGCACCAATGAATCTCCTGATCTGGTTACAACGAGGGTCTACAGAAAGCAACATTGTTTTGAGCGTACATTTTGATAACAGCCCATACAGGGCTGCAAAGTTCGCTAAAGATAGATTATTCTTCGTCTTGATCACAAATCTGTTTTTACGTCGGCCGATAAATCGTGTTATCGACTATGTTCCTTTCCACGATAATCGAATGAGGTTCTAGCATCAAATTTCGCCACCCTCTCACACACTGACCATACTTTTGAGAATACCCATGGATGATTAATCATAAATTAAGTGAAATGGCCATTGCACACAATGACTGCGGCCAGAACTGATGTCAAACCCGGTTTGCGGAAAATTTACCTGTCTGCTGCCGGCCTGATAGGTGGCCACCGCTATTGCGATATCGAGAATTGAAAGGTTAAATGGTTGACTCTGTGTGCTTGTAGTTGTTACAAATTTAACCTGTTACTCTGATAATGTAGTCAAGGATTGGCATAAAAGTCACTGTGCACATTGGTTGTTCAGCCCCTTTGACACTATTGTAAGTCTGTGGTGGCTAACCCACTCCCCCCCCCCCACCCCCCCCCCCCCCGCCTCACGATCACGGCCGCGTCAACGTACACACAAATGCTTGTTCCAGATTGTTAGAGAGACCCGCTTTAAGGATGGAAATGGGTTAGGGTTTTGAGCCCCTATCACAGGTTTTTGGAAGGGAAGCCAGCAAAATTACCTCCTATCATGGGCTTTTAGATAGGGAAGCCAGCAAAATTACCCCCCCCCCCCCATTACAGGTTTTGATTTAGACATCTAGATTTGTGAGGCTGATGTTCATTCAGCTTACATGTACAGTGTGTTTGTAGAACAGCAAAACCTCAGCCATGTTGTTGCAGCAGTGAAATTGATATTCCTACAGTTCTCAAAGGTACAAGCGTTAATTTTTAATTAAATTGTGATTTTTTTTCCCCAAAATCAGTTTCAGTTAGTAAAGACGAGTGAATTTTTTTAGAGTTATACCTGAGAAATAAGATTTTTTGTTTGACCATTAAATATATCTGGAGTCTGAATTGTTAGAAAGTTAATTTATGTCGTGTTAGTAATTATTGGCAGTCAAAGGGATTCTGCACACTTCAGATGTTATGTTCAAGTTGTACATTGTGTGTTGTGCCTCCTACTTCAGACTGCAGTTCGCTCCTCTAAGTAAACCCCTAAAAAAAAGTTCTGCAACTCAACTTAGAGCGTTGATATCTCTCTTGGTATTATAGTATAATCCTTGATAGTGGTATCGTAGAAAAGCCTGTCTATTTCCCTTTACAATGACACTTCATTTGCCATGATTATGGATTCATGGAATGCGCAAAACATTTTAAGGGGCAAAGTCAAAAGTGAAAAGCTGCAAGAATGCACACCAGTTCAGCATGCATTTGTATGGAGAGTGAATTGTGTTCATGGTTTTTAGTGAAGTGTCATGTGTTGATCGATGGAGGGGACGTTGCAAAATTGCCAGAAGCCTCATGAAACTCAGGCACAATGATAATTTCACGATTGCCCTCTTAAATCTTATGTCATATTCAAAGCAAAATGTGAAAACAACACATAACACTTCTTTAAGAACCATAACATCATTAAACACAATATACTCTCCATACAAATGCATGTTGAACTGGTGTGCATTCTTGCAGCTTTTCACTTTTGACTTGGCCCCTTATTTAAATGTTTTGCGCATTCCATGAATCCATAATCATGGCAAATGAGGTGTCATTGTAAAGGGAAATAGACAGGCTTTTCTACGATACCACTATCAAGAATTATACTATAATACCAAGAGAGATATCAACGCTCTAAGTTGAGTTGCAGAACTTTTTTGAGGGGTTTAAATAAAATGGACTGACGATTCTATCAAAGTTTTTACGAATTAGTGTAATAGGTTGCCTTGATTGGAAATTTTACACTATTTGTCCAAGTATTACAACCCTACTGGGTGAGGATTGTTCAGTTAACATACAAGGCCTAGCAAATTAACATTTCAGGGCATAAATCTTGGTGTAGAAAACTATTTATTAATTGTGCTCAAGTTAGTTTGTTGACATATGATAACATATCTTTGATATATGTTTGAAAGCATGATCTAAATTGAGTGTATGTTCGAAAGTACAACCATTAGAGCAAATTTCCTTGGAAACTTCATGTATGTTTTTCTCATTCTTCCTTTGGGAAAGTCCAATAAGCACTTTAATATATATCTGGTGTAATACACTGCCATGATTTGATTGATGAATGGTATAGATTGAGAGCTGAAATGGTACATGTAGGATAAAACATACATTTCTTCAAGTGAACATTTACCAATAATTATTATACAACCACTTTTCAGGAGAAGGTTTTCATTATGCCATGTATTGTATCCATTGCATCAGGGAATGGCTGTAGGGAACTTAGCTATCAAAAATTCCTCCAAAAATATTAAAGGGAACAAAAATTACAGAAATTCAAGTGTCAGAGCAAAGGGTGTTAGTATAGATATTTAAAGTGTTTGTTGTGTTGTATGTACACAGATAATGGAATAATGAGATTTTGATAATAAATGATTTCACCCCTACTAACATATTTTGCCTGGGCCAACAACATCAATCAGTTAGTGGGTATAACAGTTATTTTGTATTGTATTTTTTTTTCATACACGGCAAATTCGAGTTCATTGGATGATTTACATTGATCTTTATCAATCATTTTCTAGCAAAAACCTGGTGTTGACAGAATAAGCTTGCAAAAACATTAGTGCTTGAGATTGAGAGTGCTCTGTGTTTAATTCAAACAGTGTTTTAAAAATCTCTTCCCATATTTGATAAATGAGCTATCGCAACATCATTATTAATTTAAACATTTGAGGGCGGTGTTGGTTTCTGTTAATGTCAAACTTTAGGTTACACACCAATCTTGTCAGCATTTTGCCTTGACTCCAATTACAAATAACAATACCTGATTAATTATTAACTGGTTTTATGCAAGTTGAGTGTCTTCATCTAAGTTTTCTCAGTATAGATAACAGAGCAGTTTGATTTTGTTTTTCTAAAGCTTGGGACCTTCTTCAGAATATAAAAAACTAGACCTAAAATATGTGTACTGGTATAAGTGGCATGCATGTGGCAGAAAGTAACTATCCAATTACATATCATGAGGTTAACTTCATTTGTGCAATAATTCCAGTGTTCTTCTGTTTGATTTAAGGGTAACATAGTGCAGTGAGGTTATCTATGGTTTTAATTTTTCAGTCTTGTAGTTGAGACCCGGCTCAAGGCTTATTTCTGGTGGCCTTGGTTTCGGTCTCGGTCCAAGTCACCTGTGCAAATCCAATGGAAAGGTAGTGTTTGGGCCGACTCCGGGCTCGGAACTTGTGGACTCGAGTACAACACTAATTTTCTTTTACTGGGTCAATTCTGACTTATACAATTGAGGCTGTGGTGTTACTAATGTATAATCTGACTGTCTGTGATCTTGTCTTCGTAAGGAAACTTCATTTCTTCCTGATGTACTATTGATCTATTTTCATTTTCACATGAAGATTAAAGAATGATTCTCTTAGAATGGAACATTTTGATCATCGTAGTATCAATGATGAGAGAGTACAGTAAACCAGCTGTCACACAATGTAGCAACAAAAAGGAGATTGAAACGTTTCAGCTGCAACTGCCAGCCTTCATCAGGCAAGGTAGAAATGTACAATGCACGGCGCTCTTTCTACATTGCCTGATGAAGGCTGGCAGTTGCAGCCGAAACGTCACAATCTCCTTTCGTTTGCTACATTGTGTGACAACTGGTTTACTGTACTCTCTCATCAATGATTCTCTTTGCAACTGATGAGATAGCATCCTTTCATGTTGTAATCTTGGGGTTCCTGAATTACTAATTCTCATTTTTTATTTTGTCGATATTTTGGGGTGAAAAGAATGCAGAATTCTTGTGGATAAATATTTCAATTCTGGTGCTTCTCTGATGGTATATTGATATGTATTGCATTTTTCATATGTTTTGTAGATAAACTCATTTCTTACAAGTTTTTGTGATCCAGGATGAAGTTCCTGTCAAATATGTGATGTCTAGCACTTTTCGTAAAATGTTGTATTATGAATATATATTTTAAGAAAAAGAGTGAAATTTACAATTTAGAGCACATGTGGATATTTGCTAAATATTAGATTTAAATTATAAACTTTAACCTTGATTATAAACTGTGATAAGCCACCAGTTGCAGAGATAGTACAAATGTTATTACATGTTCACAGTCACTGTGGTAAACTGTATAAAACAGTATTTTCCATGATGCAATCCAGAATTATATAACTGCAGTTACTGTAGCATTTGCAAATAAACATTTTCTTCTTCATGCAAATGTTGTCAATACCTTCGTTACAGCATGGAGGCCAGTGAAATACATACAATAGTGAATGTACAAATAACAGGAAGGATCTAAGTTAAATTTTCAAGTTTTTTCAAGTTTTTTTTTTTTTATAATGGGAATCGGATGATTGAAATGGAGGAAGAATTAAATCCATTATTTATATGCACTGTACGGATATGCTATATACTGAAATTTCACTTCACAACTTAAAGAGTAATTTTATTTGACCATTTGCTGAAGCACTTTAAACACTGGACACTGATACATTGAGTGTATAACATGTTTCTTACACTGTATAAAAAATTCCTGGAAATGAACATTTTTTTTTTTCCAGTAAGTTGAAAAAAAAAAATCTTATTTTGTCATTGCACAAATTGAGTATGAAAGAATATTGTTACATTTAAAGGCAGGGCATCTCTTTTGCATGCCTGAAAATCAACATTGTGTAAATACACTGGTATAACAAATACCAATTCAGAACCCTCGGCAAGGAGCTAGATATTCAGTTTTAGTGAAATTGTACTGACCGTTGACTTGAATTGTCTCAATTAAACAATATTTCCCAGCACAGAACGTACACTAAACGGCAACTTGTTTTTGGAGCATTTTTCAAATTCTAGATAATTACTGATCTTAAGTTATCACAGACATGTCCTTCATAAATAGCTAGGGGCGTAAGTAATGGTTTGCTGTGCTGCGGGAGGTGTGCAAATGAGATTTCCCTGCCTTTAAACACTAAACACTGAAACTCTTGAGTGTTTGTCTACATCTGGTCGACTGCGTTCAAAATCCCCAGAAATGAATGAGTATATTCATGTATTAAAGTTGATAACAACAGCTCTCCTATTTTGTCATTGCACAAATTTGATATGAAAGAAAATAGTCACGTATATTCAGGATTATAAAAGCGTATCATACTGTTCACTGTCCATCCATCGAGTCTCACTTTTTCTGAATTCATGTTAACTTTAAAAAATGGGATATTGTGATACAATGTTGACCATGTGTAATGAGAGTTAAACCAATGTTGATGTGGTTATGTGTAAACCATCAGGGTTGCCATTTTGCGTTTTGAACGCCCAAAACAGCAAATTTGGCATTTCTTGATATCGTTTGGCATTCAAAGAATTCAAAGTGCATGACAAACAGCTTTGTGGTGTTTTTGTTTTTTTGTCGTTTAACAATGGCATACCTGAAAATCATTATAAAACCCGATTTTCAGAGGATTTTCAGTAAAAT
Source organism: Eucidaris tribuloides (assembly GCA_001188425.1). NCBI lineage: Eukaryota > Metazoa > Echinodermata > Echinoidea > Cidaroida > Cidaridae > Eucidaris > Eucidaris tribuloides. The sequence continues at coordinate 39,557 of JZLH01S0005115.1, read as the reverse complement.
ACATGTAGGTGCCACAAGGATCCAAAACTAGCAGTGTGCATGTACTTCACGTGCAAAATCTGGCTGCGCGTAAACCGCAGCACTCAACTTTTCGGCTGTGGTAGAGGTTTCAAAGGTGTTATAAATTGATTACAACATTATTTTTAACCACATCTGGGCTATTCTGCTCAGAAATTGCTTCAAATGCAACTACGGCTTTTTCACTGAATTTGACGTGTAATGTGGCGTTTTGAGAATCGCAAAACCAGGCAACTCTGTAAACCATGTCTGAAGTACTTGTTAAAGGATGATGTCGTATGCATCATCTTCTATCTGTTCTTGTGTATGTGTCCTAAAGTTCAAAGGTTTCTAACCACATAGGTAAACCGAGATTGTGCATTTAAACCATTTAACAACACTAAAGTGATGCCTGTAACATTGAAATTAATGTGAAATAACACTTCACATATATGCCGTCGTAAATAAATCAAAACAAGTGAAAATTTATGTTCATGTCTTGTATGTCTCAAGTACCATTTTCTTGCTTCGTCATTGTTTTGCACTGAACTCCAGATGTTTACATTTTTTGGTCTCCATATCAGCATTGTGGGTCTCAAAGGTTAATGACATGATTGGGAACACCTGAAAATGCATCAAGAACCAAATGAGTTGAAACATATACCAACTATACACCAGCTGGAGTGGATCTCCTAGCTAGAAGGATTTGTCTTTAATTTGTTCACTGAAGGAAAATCAAGCATGAATGTACCAGCATTTTATTTTTCTGGAGGCCCAAGAGAAATAAATCGCATAGATAGCTTTGTACACAACAGATATGCCTGCCACAATTTCATTCGCTGAGATTAGCAACTCTGCGATGCACATTTTTTTCAACGCTACCATAATTATATTTTGTGGTTGGTATGTACATGGTAGGGCGTAAAAAATATAAATCTTATTAAAAAGGGGTGAAGGGTCCACGTTCAGTCTTTACAAGTATGTGTATATGCGTTTGTGTTATAGTGTTTGTGGTGTGCCTGTAAGCTTGGGGGTGTATGGAAGGAGCTGGCATTAATTCTGACGTGTCTGATCTATAAAATTAAAACAAAATATCTTCATATTTGAGGTCCCCGTCTCGCTTTTAAAGATCTCGGTCTTGATCTCAGCTACAACACTGCTCCATACCACACCTCTGTACCACAGTCTGAAGGTGACAAGTTAGTGCAGAGAGAGAGAGAGAGTGCAAGTTTCATTTTGGCAATCAAAGGATACTGGTAAACCAATCATTCAGGTTTGAAATAGCATTTCATTTATTTTGGGGGTTTATTTTTCACATCTGCTTGTGATACATTACTATTTCTTTTTTTGAAAATTGCAGTCTATTATTAAAATACAGGTCTTATTTGTTATTTGGGAGACTTTTTTTGCTTAGATTTGGGGAGCGTAAAAGTTCCCGGGGGGGGGGGAGGGGTACTTGCCTACATGTAGTAAGGTAAACAGGAGTGTATCACTCTAATACGTGACTTTTTTGCAAAAAATCCTTAAACATGGGTATGGTTTTGGGGAAAAAAATCCTTAAACATGGGTCATGATTTTGAAATTTTACGATTTACACTGGATATT
>JZLH01S0005115.1:0-25954 GCA_001188425.1 Eucidaris tribuloides | reverse complement strand
GCTCAGGGTGCCTACATAACTTTTTTTGGCCACTTGCCGAGCTGGGCAAGTAATTTTCAACAGCTCGAAATGCATGCCGATTATGAAATTTTTGCTGCCCGAGAAAAATACAGAAATTTATGTGATCTGGTGATTAATAGCTATAGATATCATATAAGTTATACATACATGTATAACGATTACAAATTTTTCGACAGTCAATGTTTTTGTCATCATGTTAGGAAGAATCCAATTGATCAATTTTTTAATTTGTGTTCATTATCAATTATATGAGCAAATATGGAAACGATGTTATAACAGATGTGTTCCAGCAAGCGGTAAGTGGCGCAATTCATGTTGTGGGATTGGGGGGGGGGGGGGGGAGAAGCACAGTCCATTAATACACATTTTGTATGACAGTGTAGTCGAATGTACGCGGTAGGTGTTCATAAAAAGAAGAAGTTTGTTGATGTAGATTGTGGATTTTCAACACGTACATGGTAAACTAAAACGGTGGTTAGGATTTCATATTAAATCTTGTTTAAGTGTTAATGAATGAGTTTGTATTAGGAAATAACCACCGTAACCACGAATTTTGGTATCATGTAGAGATAAACATAATGGTCAGCGGATATATTTGTTTCCAGCATAAAAAATGTTTCAAAGTGTTATACTGAGAGACAGTGTTTAAGGTGATATTGTCGCGTCTTCGCAGAACGCATTTTGAGCAAATAATTGCCGATGTTTTGGCCAGCGTTTCCTCCGTAAAAACAGCTATTTATTTCATTTTTGTTTCAATACAGTTTTGGTATTTACTTAGGTTTGCTTTGCAAATTATAACTTGCCCGATTCGGGCAAGCATTTTTAGTTGACACTCCAAAATGCTTGCCCGACTGTGATGTTTACTTGCCCCGGGCCATCGGGCAAGCGGTTATGTCGCACCCTGCCTTCTAATGAGGTGCACGAACAGATGGAAATGATGAGATAGCACTTTACTAATCCATCTTTCGGGGCTGAGTTAAGTCCTGCTGAGAAAAATGCTGACTGATTTCATCTGGCACTTCATGATGTGAGGACCCTTAACCTGTTGCCTCCGAGATCCGGAAAATCCCATAGAGTTAACACAGAGCACATCTGGTACCCGTAGCTGATGGGTTAAATGGAAATTGGGGAGAGCTGGTGGTGAGATGACACAACCCCTTACTTCCCAATGTAGGGTGGTCATTTATCCCAGACTGCGTCACTGCATACAGGTCTCTAAACCTTTATCTTGCATCGTTCGATCCAGAGATCACAAGCTCAAATTCATTTTAGTACAAACTTCTGATTTCCCAATGCCCAAAATCAATGTAATTATTCAGATATTGCATAACTCGTGTGTAAGATGCTGGATGGTATTAATTTCTAATTGCTACAGAATTGTTTTTTACATCCATCAAAGGATATATATTAATTTCCAATGGATTCATTTTAAAACTTTATTTAACTTTTTAGTATTCATGTGTTTTATGCTGTAACGACAAACTTAGGTCATGTACTATTCCTTTAAAAATATTGTCATGTCTTTCTTCTCTGTTTGGATGTGGTGGAATGATCGAAATGTCATTTACATTTCTTTAAAAAAAAAGTGATCAGAATTTAAAGCTTGGCAGGAATCATGTGTAGGGGAATGGGATGCAGTGGTTCATATGGCCACAATGGTGCCTAGAGGTAGTGCTCCAAGGGCCAAAACTATATAGGCATTCAAATGATGACATACTCTAAACAGGGCACCACAGAGAGGTTGTGTTGCCCTCAGGTGACCACCTACGCCTGTGGGGCTCTTGTTTATGAATGACTATCGTGATCGGAAATCATATGTCAGTAAATTATAAATTTACAATTAAAAAAAAATCCCAACTTAGAGCTATAATGACATAATTTTGGCTTTTTCTGTACATTAGCTATATGGAATTTTACTCTGAAATGTGTTGGCAGGCATTTACGAAACTATTTTCTCCTAAGAATTTGTGAACGGGACTCAAAATTTTAGTGGAAATTTTAAATTTGTTGATGACTTCAGTTCCATTGATGGAACTGTGAGGACACACTGTTTTTTCTGTATCCTTGTCTCCGACATCTGTTTCAAACAATTGGTATATTTTGAGGATAAATACTAAGTTAAAATGTGTCACATTTCGTACTTGTTTGTCAGACAATCCAAGGTGGAACTCCCCATGATTGAAGATGTTGAAGTGCTGCCTCCACCGTTTGTCGTACGGACATTGTTCTTCTATGGCAGGTCATCACAAATACCACGGTTTTCTAATGGCAAAGAGGTGAGTCTTGATAAGTATGATTATTTTTTTAATGTATGTGTGTGTGTGTGTGTGTGTGTGTGCGTTGTTTTTTTGTGTGTGTGCTGTGTTGTGTGTGTGTGTGTGTGTGTGTGCTGTATGTGTGTGTGTGTGTGTCTGTGTGTGTGTGTGTGTGTGTGTGTGTGTGTGTCGTGTCGTGTCGTACACGCATTCATGTTTTCATTTGTGTGTGTGCATGTGTGTAGGGGCACTAGGAAAAGGTGTGTTTGTGCATGTGACTGCATGCTTGTAGCTGTTATTGATTTGTGGCTTGTCATTGTTTTGAAAAAAAATTTCATCGTTAAGACACTATACTAACACTGTGGAAGACACGTTTAAAAAAATTGTTTGAACACTTGCTACTGAGCATATTCTGACAGTGTTTGAAGTGGACACCTAATAACACCTTAGAACACAAAATCTTGCGACAGTTTATGCTGTCACTAGTACAATATGTGCAGAATACAAATTGGCACATTTAATTTCCATATCGGCGGATAGGAAATTCTGCAACACGTCAGTCTATGGAGGAAAGCTGGAATGGTCTCTCAATGATTTCTACTTTTTTAAAGCACTTACTGATCGTTTTACACTGCAATTTTTTCAGGGCTTCATTTTTAGACCATGTCAGAGACACTGGTAGCATGGGGAATCATGCAGCTCAGATTTTTTAAACTAGAAACACTGTAAAACAGTGCCTTTAAGAATATATTATTAAATAAACACATCGTTGAGTGTCATCAGATGTTCGAGTTAATAAGCAGTGCTTCGTATAATCGTATTATCTAAAGTACACTGTATTTCAAGTTCTTTAACGCCACAGGCTAACAATGATCACAGTTTTTACAAATATGAGCTACACAATTCTCCATGCTCTCTAAAGTGTTTTTGATAAATTGTAAAAATGAAGCCCTGAAAAAGTTGTATTTCAAAATGATGATTTATTGCTTTAACCCTATATTAATTCGGGGGGGTCAATTTGAACCCCCCCCCCCCCTCGTCGCGCAAAATTTTTTGATTGCGTTGCTCGCTGACTTTTTACTTTCAAGTCTTGCGCATCTTTTGAGACCATTTTCGCGAAAATCGGACGTACCGTTACGACGCTGCGCAACTTTTTATACATGCATGTCAACCCCAAAATTGCTCAAATCAATGGAAATTGTGTTTTCAGCCAAAAATCATAAATGTATGATTATTTTTGCTTTTACTGGTTGAAATGAATTAATTTTATGCTGTTTGTGATCGCAAAAGTGTCCACAACAAATCTCATCGAAAAAACAATAGAAAACAAATGATCGAAAAAACACAGAAATATATAAGAAATTCACAAAACAATAAAATACATTAGAAATTAATTCCAATGTAGCAAATTTTTTTTAAAGAAAATTGTGAGAAATGTCAGAATGAATATTCTCACCAAAAATTGGTATTCTACTATAGCTATTGTAAGTGAGTTATAGGCAAAAACATAATTTCATGCACTTATTTGCGTAATTAATTACTTAAAAAATAGAAAAAATAAATTTTTTGAAAATTTTACTATACAGTCATGTAGTTTACATCCAGCTCTATGCGCATGCAAATTTTCGCGGCGATCAAGCGGTCGGCAGCCGAGATCTGAAGGGGGGTTCAAATTGACCCACCCCCCCCCCAGTAAAAACCTGGTAGCCCAGTTAAAATAGGGTTAAAAAAGTGAAAATCAATGGTTGACCGGATTCACCATGCCCATTTCCTCCCATAGATTTACTGTGTGTAGATCTAGGTTATTTTATACTCCACTGCAGTGGAAATTGTTCATTCAAGCATATCGTGCCAGTGGCAGCATAACATTCCAAACTTTTTACGGTGTTTATTTGTCAATTTAAGCACTACTTTGCAGCTCATATATCACACTTTAGTATTTTTTTTTTATTAAAGTTCCATAATTTTAGCCTTTGTCTTTAAATTTCTGTTACCATCTACTCCCATTCCTTCTATATTATCGTTTTCTAGGTGCAATTGGCTCTCTCCAGCTCACCATATTTCTTCTTTGATGTATTCTATCTTCATGAACCCCCTTCAGAGGATAACTACTGCAAGGTATGCAAAAACTTTGGTTCATTGTGGGTAATCACATGCTAACATATCATTATCTTCTTTTCAATATTGATATGAAGAAAAATATATTGCTACTTATATACCTTTGTTATTCCTTCTGTACTCTGTCATATTGTACTTATCTATTGTAACACTTGGAAGTAACATTTTATAGTAATTACTCCAAGTTATAGGTATTTCCAAGCAAATTAACATAAAATGATTATGCTAATGAAAAGTGGTGAATATTACTCTACTTAAATCATGTATATTATTATGATGTTTTGTTATGTTTATGTCAGGTACATTGTAAATAAGAAATGGGGTGGGAGTGGGATGGTGTTAAAATATATACATTGCAGACTGAGTAACGGTATACTTACTAAAGCAAGAATTTATTGGAAAACATTTTTTGGGGGGTGGGGGCTATGTAAAATTTGTGTCTCAGAATGTTTTAGTATGTTTTCAGTTTTCTGGATTTGTATTTATTTCCTTATTTATTTATTTATCTGTTTATGTATGTATGCATTTATTTACTATTTATTTATTTATTTATTTATTTATTTATTTATTTATTTATTTATCTATTTATATATCTAATTTTCACTCAATTTATGTATTCAAGCTTTTTGTATATGTATATGATCGTATTTTGATTGTTATCAATATTGTCAATTTGTCATGTAACGCCAGTGAAAAACGAATTTCCATTTTTAATGGACAATAAATCAATTCAATTCAATTTAATTTATTTATGTTTTTATGTATTTACTTATTCATTTATTTATCTATGTTTACGTTTTAGGACATTTACGACGTCTTCTTGGACTTGGACGTGAACAATACGTCGTATATCCACGAGGTGGGACGGAACACAACGCAGCTCTACAACAAAATGGCGGCCATGGTGGCCCATCCATTACAAAGACCCGAACAAGTCTGGTGTTCCTACTCACTAGATGCCGAACAGTGATAGTGTTGAATATATATAGTCATGGAAGAGTCCAGAACGGCGTCTTAATCGCACACTCTGCTTTGTCGCTAACCAGTGCACCTCATGTAGAGGAAAGAGTGATATTCTTCGTGTTGAGGAGAGCATGCATGATAAACTGTATGCAGAGCAGTGAAAGAACAATTGAAACTCGTTTTCCAGCCATTACTGGAGGTGAACTTTCTTGCCAACTTCATGATGTTATGAGTTGTAAACAATATTTTAAATGAGCAGCTGGTTTTAAATCAGTTTTGCTTACTCTGTTGGAGTAACCATCTCTCTGAACACCAATGGCAGAATTTTATATGTACTCTATCATTAGACATGTATAAATTCCTGTAAAAGTGTGGCTGTTACAGAGATATAAATGACATGTACATCGTGTGATAGTACTGCCAAAAGCTGCAGATAGTCCACGATCAGTAGTTCCATGGATTGTGTCCGTATGTCTGTCTGGAATAGTTTACTGTGGCAAAAATGTAGCAGATGGCTTGCAAAGACTGACAGTAAAATGCCTGCAGAAACATTGCAAGGCCAGGAGCAGTATGAAATTGGTTTCACAGTTCTTCCTGTGCCCCCTTACCCTTCAGAGGTAGGCCAGTGCACAACGGAGGTGTGACAAAAAAGAGACGAGACTGTGACAGCCCCGCCCATAACGCAATGTCTATTAACACACCGCCCATGTCACTGTGTTGCCCAACATCTCATCAACATTCTGCTATAATGTTGTTCACCTATCTCACTTTGTGCCCTTTCCTAGGGGCTGTTGAGTGGCACGCCCCTGATTCGCCCCATCGTGATGTGAGAAGTGGCATGAACATTGAGCAAGAAATCAACCTGAAGTTCCTGGGTCAGTCTCGAGCTTCTCCAGGAGTCTTATGAAGATGATCCCGCCCGCGACGTTACATTTTCTCCAAAAGACTTCAGAAGAAGCTCAAGACACTCGTTTGGGCCCATACCCATCTGAACCAGGAACTTCGCATTGAATCCCCGCTCCATGTTTGTGCAATGTATAGTATTGTGACGGGCGAAGTTGGGGCTTGCCACTTAACAGCCCGAGGAAGGGGCACAGCGTGAGATAGGTGAACAATATTATACTATAGCAGAATGTTGATGAGATGTTAATGTTGGGCAACACAGTGACATGGGCAGTGGGTCAACTGACATTATGTCATAGGCATTGCCTCCATAGTCTTGTTTCTCTTTTATCACATCTTGTACATGTACCTAGATTTTGACAGACACTCCCATTCCATACCTTGGGTAATGGTGTATGTTTTTTACCCCATTCTGGGTTTTCTACCAGGCATTTTCCAAGATGTTGGGCCCATATCTAAGGCCATATCATCCTCATCAGCGAAACTTCCAAATCCCCCCCCCCCCCCCCCGCCCTCCCGCATTTCAACTTTATTGGGTATTCAGCATGAACTTCATGGTCATAAAGTGCCCCTATTTCAGTATTTCTCGGGTGAAATTCACTCCGAGAAGCAGGGCCAAAATGACCCTTACCTCAGAACAGTGCTATGCATATGGCTCCCACCCGATCTAGGAAGTTGGGGTGGGGATCTTCTTTACTCGGCTTCAAAGTACCAAGTTCACTAAGGCCGTGATCACATTACACATATGTGGGTTCGTACCTAGGTAGTGAAGTGGTGTCGATCCACATTGTGTTCGCGTTCACACTACCGCAATAATCCACATCGAAAGTGAGTTATGACGTAAGTGGTGCGAATCCACTTACCCGGATGTTAGAATGACCTGGAAGTGAAGCGCCGTTACCACGGAAACAAACTGAAAGTCGACATATCCAAGATGGACGACACTGTATTTGCCGCTGTGTCGTATTTGCACACTGCATTTCGCCGTAGAAATCGCATTCGCCGATCTCGTGCAAAATTTAGATTGTGACAAATGTATGCAATATATGATTCTTTCATTGCCATCTATCAAAGGCAAATGCTACTCCTATGGGTATTCATTTGTAAATGCTCAAGCGTACAGCGAGATGTGAACTTTAAAAGATGGCGACCGATAGTGGGGATTTCCCGCGGTACGTGTCAGAGGGCGTTAGGTCACTTCCGGTATATGTGGAGTCGATCCAGATCGACTCCACATATTGTGTTCACATTACGAAATTTAACTCACCTCCTAGGGTCGAAACTACCTCAATCAGGTAGTTTCGATCCACATCGTGGATGTGGAGTCGATGTAGGGTCGAAACCACTTGTTTTGTGTTCACATCAGTGGGGGAAGTGGTTTCGACCTAGGGTCGACTCCATGTCCCCACATCGAATGTGCCTAGTGTGATCACGACCTAAGTGGCATATGTACATTTTTCTTCTAGACAGTCAAAAAGTCATTGCAATTGTGTCACATAGAATTCCTATGAAAATTTTTTTTTCAGTGTCAAGCCAACAATACTAATATTGTCATTGTTACCAGCGGCGTAACAGGTGCCTGTTATCGGAAGTGGGGGGGGGGGGACAGAGCCAAAAATTTCCTGGTAACTAAGTCCAAAATGTGCGTCCTTTAGTTTTCCTGGTGGTTTTGTGGCTTTTCCCACTGAAATTTTTTCGGGGGGGGGCAGCCCCAGCTGCTATGCCAGGTTTGTATGGTATGGCAAGTCCAGAGGCCAGAATATCTAGGCGTTCCGATGACCGCCGCTGTTGAAAAATTGGCAAATTTGGGAAATTGCATTGCCTCCGAAAAATGGCCTTAGAATCAAAACGCCTTACTCAAAATCAATGATCTTGGTATCATTTTATCGGAAAAAGAATGTTCTAACCAACGAAATAAAAATTAATGACATTTTGCCAATAATGGTGAAGAAATTAGCGATCATACTCGCAGCATTCTTTCTGGGCCACCCTGTATAGTGTCTTTAAGCCTTTACTGATTGTTTTGAAATACAAGTTTTCTCAAGGGTTCATTTCATAGATCTTATCAGAGACACTTAAAGCATGAAACATTATGTAGCTCGGATTTTTGTGTGTGTGTGTTAGATTATGCCTTCAACAGCACACTGTGCATAACTCGTCTTATCATCGAAAAGGAATTAAATTTGTTTAGAATGCTCTGCAAAGAAACTTTTAACAGCTGATGGTGTATTGGTCTGTTGGATCATGATAATCAAGGCCCACCCGGAAAAGCCCGAGCTTTACGATCAAGTAGAGACTTCAAAAGTGCAGATTATTACTGAATCAGTTTCTGAATTTAGATAATACATGTTGTGTACCATATCAGGAATATATTGTATATATTGTTTTTGTATTTGTATTAGAAAAATAAAAGCAGTTACTATATGTGTGAAATACTTGGAAACCTTGTTTACGACATGTTTGACTTATTCATTTGTAGAGCTGTTGAATAGTCTGGAAGCTAGAGTTTGAGTGTACAGTGTATGTTTTCCTTCATTTCCTTTATTTGCCTTGCATTGAAATGAGAAAAGTGAAACCCAGTATTTACTAGCCTGGTCTCAGTTTGAAGTCGTTTCATGAAGTCCGTGGTGTGCACTTCACGACGTACACACGCCTGTTTGGTGTGGGGAGTTGGTTTACAGTATTGGTATAATTTTTAATAGGCACCGTATTATAAATTTAACCTCCAAATTACTATTTATTGCTAATTTGAAATGAGTTTTTTTTTTCAGTGGAGGGTCAAATCTTGTTTTAATAAAAAAAAAAAATGTGTAGATGAAATGTAATGTACATCAATGGAATAGACCAGTGTACTGATTTTATGCATACCTTTAAACAAGGACTGTCCCTATCAACCTGAACGCTTGCCCGAGGCTTGCACAACAGATCAACTACTAATGTATGCAAGTTGTATTCCAAGTATTGAAATGTATTCATTACAAACGGGTTTACAAAATAGCTTGTTACTAGCCCCCCCCCCCCCCTGCAAAAAAAGGAAGAAATATCCATAAATTTGAATACGATTTAGTAAACTGGTCTAACTAAACTGCTTTTAATTGCAATGTAATCTCTGATGTAATCCCGCCATAATTATTTTTTCACCAACAAAATACTTTTCTTTCACCACATCCAGTCACACTCGCTGTCTCACACAATGTGCATCATCAGAGTTCTAACACCAGATTGTTCACACATACAAATGCTGCACCTATTTCTTGCAAATGTCTCATCTGCAAACAAAACCCAAACCCGCAAACTCCAGCTCTTCAATATTGTATGAATTCTTGAGTCTTGACAAGCATAGATGCAACATTTTATGTTATCTTTCTTTCCAAAACTGTCACAAAGAATTTAAATTGTAGACATTTTAGTGTAAAACAGAATGCACATAAATATATGGCTTTTAATTCAAAACATTTGTTTGAACAGAAGAATTAAAATCCGACTCTGGAAATATCAAGAAAAATGTTTTGTAACTGCTATTGCTGACTAAGTGTGGACGAATCAAGAAGAATTAAATTGTATTCAATCCAGAAAATTGTAGATTCTTTGTGTGCTAACGAACAACGGTGTCCTGGAACAAAATTGCTAATAAATTGACCTCGCAATCAATTTTTAAACAATTACAAATAATTATAGATGTTTTTAGAAAACTGGCTTTTTGCAAGATGTTATATAAACCAACAGTGATGTGTATTTATACTGCTGCAAATTGTGTCAATTTCACTAGAACACAATTCTTTTTATATGGACATTAAACAGAACACACTATTATACAAGACTATCATACAACTATGATTTTGTGTGTTGGAAAAACAGAACCATTTCCAAAATATGTGAAAACGTGTAGATAACTGAAGTAGCTTGGCATACCATCTTCAAGTATATGAATTGTTATGCATGCTATGAAATTATCATCACATTAACTACTTCAAAATGAATGTAATAAGAAACAGTGCTTCTCAGAACTAAAGTCAAATATAAACCTTACAAAACAAAGAGATTCTTGGGTAATGGTTCAACTAACGTACAAGCATGAAAAAGTGTTATGCGACTATGCGTAAATTTCACAAAACTTGGAAACGGTTCTATTTCTCTGGACACTTATTGCAAAAAAATGGTCCACTACTCCCCATCTCTCAAAGAATTTTGCTGTTCTGGAAACCAACATGAGATGTACAATTAAAGTAATGCCATCAATGTTTACCAGTAATGAAACAGCTTCATCCGTACAAAATGAACATAATGACTAAATTAAAATTAAATTCTTCATATTCGCTGGTTTACACCAAAAAATGACAATCCAAGCCCAACCCCAACATGTACAGAAATATTCAAAGATAAAATATGTAGTAAAAGACAATATTTTGAAACTTTCTCCATACGAAAAGATAAATAGTTACGACCAATCAAATAGGAAAACATTGAAATAAAATAAGAAAAAAATCTCACTGATAGCAATATTTCTTGCAGATTTAGCTGCAAATTATAATAATCATAATCATTTAAATATAAATACGATGTACATGATATCTCTCTAGTTGAATGGGTATCGTCGGGTTCAAATAAAGTTGGATATTGGATTTGAATAACCGACAATCAAAAGTGGCAGATTTTTTTTGTTGGGGATGGGGCAGGAGAGGTACATGTATTCTCCTCCCACTATCACATATAACAAATATAAACTCGAATCTGAAAGCCTCACTACTTCCATTGTACTACAAGAGATAATCAAAACGAGTTGATTTCTGTATGAGTGGTAAACTCAACCCATTGGAGACTACAAACGAGATACTGTAGGCTGGGTTTAATGGAGAATGTGTGTTATATTGAAATCATATCGTCTCCAAGGGGTTAAACGGAGGCAAACTCTGGATGAATTAGCGGGGGTGTTAATTGGTGGTATCGCAGCACTCGAGATGCACCACCTTAGTAATATCTCGCATCTGGATTGTACTGTATAGGCTGAAAATTTCGCGGTGGTTTTGTTTTTGCAACTCACTGAATGCGAGCATTTTCACTTCCCGACATTTCTGTACAAAGTGAATGCAAATACAATAAAATCACGAAAATATACTCTCGCGAATTGCCCGTCTTGAAGCAAAATCGCGAAAATATATGGCATATACAGTTAATTTCCATATGATTTCAAATATGAATGTAATGGCCAGTAGAGGGCTCTTTACTGGATAAAAATCCGAAGACATGGATAGGGAGCTTCCCTTCTCCGACCCATTACATGCATACTTAAAATATTTAAAGTAGCAGTGCTCAAATTATGGGAGTTTGTCCCCTTGCCCACTCACTTCCTGAACACAGCGATCTGGCAATTGCAAAATTATGCATGAATGGAAAAAAATGAGTGCAAATGAAGGAGGGGGGAGGAAGGGAACGTGTAATTTGAGCACTGCAACAGAATTCCTTTTTGGGTACCTGTCTGATCAGTATTGCAAGATCCCTGGTTTCATTGTCGGCACCCTGTATGAATTCCTACCGACACGCATTGGACAAATGAAGATCTTACAAACGATGCCCACCAGCCGATGTCATCAGAACTCAATCCCGACATCCCATACCATGAGGGCAAAATCTTCCTTATCCCGATTCATGAAATGCAGTTATTTGTATATTAAGTCTTAAAAAAAAAAATCACCATCCACAATCACTTGTCTTAGTGTGCTCATTTTATCTAAACTTTGAATATAAATTTGATTCCCCCCCTAAATAATAGAAAGTCCCAGTCCCCACCCCCACCCTTTCCCCACCCACCCCACACCAACCCCTACCCACCAAGCACGCACGGAATCTCAAAACGTTTCCCAGCACCTTACGAATACCACGTCTGTGAATTGTTCTGCGAGACCACCTCCTGGAAATACCGGATATATTCCTCGCTGCTTGGTTGATATCGTTTATTGTTGTTTTATTTGGCTTAAAGTCTTATCATATTTGTCCTTTCTTTTCTATCAGTTGCACAGTCTACAATTCGTCGTGATCCTGTCCTTCTGCGTCGTCGTCCTCGTCGTCCTCCTCCTCCTCAAAGTCTCCCATATCCAGGTCTAAATCATCATCTTCCTCTTCCTCCTCATCCTCATCGCCTTCCTCCTCCTTCCTCTTCTTCTCTTCCTCTTCCCTCTTTTTCCTGTCTTCCTCGTCCTGAGCGTCTTTCATCTTCTTTTCTCCCTCCTAAAATGAAGTTTAAGAAAAATTGCTATGAATAGTATCTCCCAATAAAATAAGAACACGTTTCTTACTTTGAGCAATTCATCACAAAACAAAATATCAACCCTAATTGGATTTAATTAGATTGGATGTACTTCTATCCCTCTGATTATCTTAAGGTTTGCAGTCCTTCAATAAAGAAAGCATTTAGGCAAAAAAAAGTAGAGATCAGCTAATTACACAGCAACTTAGAATCACAGACTTAAAATTGGTCCAGGACTTCGTCCGCATGCACAACAATATGACCACAAAACAGCAGCTTCATATTCCCATAACTACCATAACAGACACAACTTTACATTTATTTACACCTAATTTCACAGGTACCACGAATAAGTTAGATACTTTGGTGACACTACAAGAATATGTAACGATTAAGCTCATCAAAACTAACATTACATAGACTGTCCTTTTTGGGGGGGGGGGAGTTAATGATTACTTCCACGAACATGTATAAACCTGGTCAGTTCAAAGGTCAAATTTACTGAGTATACTTCTGTATCTCGTCAAAACTTACTTTTGTCTTTTCAAATAATTCTTTGGCCTGTTGTTCAGCTTCCTCTACATCATCTGTTATAATAACATTATCAAAGATTGTGCCAGACTTGACCTGCAGAGAAAAAAGAAAAGAAATCAAAGTCATTATAAGTAATTTCAACTTTCAAGTGATAGAATAAATCGACAGTGCTGATACACTGGGAATTTTACATAGATGGCACCATCCAAAATGAATGTTACAAACCACAACATTTTTGTCATCCATATATTTGAATCGATAACATTCACGTAAAAGTTAATCCTACATGGTACTCATATCAACATAATAACCTCTTTTAAAGTTGCACAGAGTAAAGAATTTGGACTCAGCACTACATAATTTTCATGATACTCTGGATCCTAAAGAGTCAAGATATAAAATTACTTTACCAGTGTCAATAAGACAAATTTCTTAATATTCCATTTCAAAAATTTTGGAACTTTACCAGTTATGGCATGAACTCCATTTTTAGACTCAAAAGGTCAAACTATATTCTTATTCCCGTCCCTTGTGTCTTTCTTGCAAGGAATGCATTTCAGCCTCAAATGATCTTTAAGAGCCATTTTATTTTTTTCATCTGATGATAGCGTTTATTTGGTTCATCATTCAGTTTGTGGCATATCTATTCATTTCACCTGCATGAAATGTATAGATATGACGCTATAAAAAAAAACACCCTGAAACATACCAATACATGTGTCATGAACAGCATCATTTGAAGAACAGTATTCAGATTAGTTTAATTTTCTCATTGATAACTAAGATTTTCAACACACCTACTATGGCAAGGATGCATCGTACAATTCCATGTTAATCGATTCTATTTTCTATCTCTTAGACCCCTACTTCTGACAAATGGATTGTTCCCCATAACAATTCATCAATGGGTAGATACCATTCATAAGACAGGTTAGAACATCAGTCCTCTGTCACTGACCTGCCATATATATATCAAATCCAATAGCACCAATGTTGGTATTTTTCATCAGCCTTATATTCAGGATCTTCAATCTAAGGGTGTACCCATTCTCAGAGACCCTTACTTCTACAAATGGATTGTTCCCAATAATAGTCCCACAATGGACAATGGGTAGATACCATTAATAATATAGGGAAGATCATCTTCCTCTAGTCACTCACCTGCCATAAATCAAATCCGATTGCCCCAATGTTGGTATATCTGTATAGGTTTTCATCTGCTTCATATTCAGGATTTTCAATCTCTGGATGTACCCATTTTCCTTTGTAGTTGGGGTTATCAATTTGGGCAGGCCTCCATTCTCCCTGTAAAAAAAAATATATAAACGATTAAAAAATTATAGAAAAATAACACATTTCATAAATTATTGATCCATCACTGAAATCTAAAGCTTTGTCATTCAAATGAATCTCAATGAATGAAGGTATTTATTTGAATCTAAATAAGGTTTCAAAGTTTTTAAAAAGTGCCAATCTATATTTGAGTTTTTTTTTTTTTTTACAGTTGAGAAAAGTCAAATATCGTGACACAAATTTAAAAAATTTTAATATTATTTTCATTATCATCATCATCATCAACATCCTTATTTACTATCACTATTACTACTACTACTACCACCACCACCACCACTTCTACCACCACTACCACTACTACCACTACCACTATCACCACCACTATTACCACTAACACTACTAATACTACCACTACCATACCTGCCAACCAGTACGGATTTTTCTAGGGCAGTTCTGCTCTTATTACAATTATTAGGCGGTACCGTAAACAATGAAAAGGTTACATAATTAAGAAAAAATGAGATTAGAGTGCAAATGAGAAAAATATTTGAAATAGCTGAACCAAAAGTTTTCTTATGAGAGAAAACATGAATAAAACAAACCTTTTGTTCCGTCACTCACCAGTGAAAGTAAACATGGCATTTCCATTACATTTCAGGTAATGCATTAAAATCACTATAGTAACCAAGGCATTTGGTACAGAAGTTTCATTTATTTTGGTCATTCATGTTCTATTCTTATTATAAACTACATTTTTGTTGTTGAACGCAACGCTAGTAACTGTAAAAAGACCAGAACTGCCTTGGAAAAATCTGTACTGGTTGGCAGGTATGTATTACTACTCCACCACCACCACCACTACTACTACAACTACTATTACAGTTCGAACTCGATTAACCGGCGATGTTGGGACCAGCAACCATCCGGATAAGTGATATGGCTGGATAAGAGAGATAATGTACAAACACAGTATAGGGGGGAGGTATACATGCCATAAGTTGTTGTATAAACAACCAAAAGACCATGCACAAATTGCAACAGACCTCCACCAGTTATACTTTATTTATTGTTGGCTGATACCCAGCTGGTTCTGTGTACACTTCTGATAAAGGTGTATCAATTACAGGCAATGACTGATAAGTCCATTGTCCGGATAACAGAGATCTCCGTATAATCGATGGCCGTATAATCGAGGCCGAACTGTACTACACATTTTCCATTTTCCTACCTGGTATTCTGGGTTGTTAATCATAGCTGGTTCCCATTCACCGTCCATATCGTCATCCCAATCTTCTGGCTTCTCGGCATCTGGGTCCGGGATGAATTCTGGCTTGTCCCAGTCCTGTCTCAAACAAATTCAAATCACAGGAAATATTTTACGTTACAATTTAGAAGGGATACATTTGCAATTTTCCATGAAGTACTACAGACTTCTTATGATAATTTAAATTTCAGTTCTGAAACAGAAATGGCTTTACTACAAATGAATATACCCGGCAAGAGAAATTAATAAGGTCATTCACGTGGAGTCGTGGACACTGAATTTTGATTTTTGTCATTGAGTAGTTACCCCACGTCCTACCACCCCTGAGCCTGATTATTGAATAAAAATTGGGTTTTGTATATTCAAACTGCAATTCAACCAAGATTACAATATGCATTACCTAGCCATTTGCAGCTGTGATAAGAAATCTACCAGGGCTCGAAAAACATGGGTGCCCGAGTGCCCAGGGCACCTGAAAATTGTGGTCGGGCACTCAGAAAAAAACAGATCCTGTCCAATTGGGCAGTGTCTTTTTTGGCAGTGATTGATTGACAAAAACAACTTGCATCTAGATCTGGCATTTAGATTTTGCTGTTGGACACTGGAATATAAAATTTAAGTGCCCACTGGGAAGTCAAAAAAATACTTTTTTGTCGAGGCCTGAATCTACAAGCACAAAAATCAGATTCAACTCTTTAATTGAACTATTGTGTAATCAACAAAGCAAGTTTATTGTTAAATTCAAAATATTTTTACTGCTGAACAGAATTGTTCAAAGGGATTTCACGATAAACTTAACAGGTGTAACATAAATAATCATCATTAATAAACATATAGGTGTTTTTCAAACACCTATACTTAACCCGTTGCTTCTGAGATTCTGAAAAATCCCATAAAGTTAACACAGGGCACATCCGGTTCCCGTAGCCAATGGGTTAAAAGGCAGGAAATCTCATTTGCACCCTTCCCGCAGCATAGCAAAGTATTGTTCATACCCGAAAGGCTATTTATGAAGGACATGTCTGTAAATCTGAAGATTGGTATTTGGTAATGACATGTACATAGGATTTTAGAAATGTGCGAAAAACCAATTGCCATTTGATTTCGTGTATGTTTATATTACATTTTTTTGTCCCTCAGAGATAATAACTTACATCACAGTCTAACAGTCACAACAATTCCTTAAACCAAGCTTCTAGCTCCATTACTATTCTGAATGTTCTTCAATGGTATTATCTTCTATACCAGTGTATTTACACAATCTTTATTTTAGGCATGCAAAAGAGATGCTCAGTGCTCAGCCTTAAAGTTTTAAGTTTCAAAAGAGTGTAGCACTGGAGGCTTTGGGCATAGCAGGATAAAAGACTTGAATTGAGCTTGGACTCATCACATTATAGTGTCGGCAGTTGTCCCTCCCTCCTGCCAACATCCACCCACCTCTGGTTTGGTGTCTTCAGGGTCATCAATCTTCTCCTTGTCATCCCAGTCCTCTGGTTTCTTGGCCTCGGGATCCTTGATGGTCTTGGGGGGCAGGAAGTCCCAGTCGTCCTCCAAGTTGCCCGATTCCACCTTCTTGTTGTCGATGCGGACTTCGTACGTGTTGTCGGCGTTGACGATTAACGTGTACAGATGGGTGAATTCGTCGTCCTGTTGAAGACAAAAATAAATACATTCACTTTAACACTTAGGTTGATGGGCTACAATTCATAAATGTGTTTACTGTTTGCATATTTTAACCGTTTGATTCTTGACCAAGATATACTTTGCAGATAATGAGTCCAACATATGTGGGTTAACAGGTTTTGGAATACATCAAGAGGAAATAAATATTGGAGTTAACTTTGCTTGTTGTGGTCACCAACTTTGAAAGAAGTACAATTATTTCACAAAATATGTATTTCACAACCACATCTGAAGGCTGAGTGAGAACAAGACTATTGACATTTTATGGTTTCTTTTCAAGACTGAATTTCAAATTTTTGTAAACTGTAGTTCACTTACCTTACACCTGATGTCCTTTTTCGTCAATAAATTCTTGCCCTTATAGTTGAAGATGACATGAACCTTTTTCGTTCCAGGACCACAAATATCCGGACCTAACACAATCGAACAGGAGAGACAGATGCAACAAAATGTTTAGAAATAGCACATGATTTAATACAACTCCCAAGTTTGTCCTTATAGCATTCAAGAAATGAATACTGAAAAGCTGCATTACAATTTAAAATGAATCCACTGGAAATTACAATAATGCCTTTGATGGATGTAAAAATTGATTCTGGAACAAATGAACATTTATTAATGACATCCAGCATCTTGATTTTATTATTTGGGCAATCACAAGTTTGTACTTCCATTGAATTTGGGATTGTAATCTCTTACCCATTGGGGTACAGGGCCCGGCTGTGGTTTGCGTTAACTCTACACGATTTTCAGAATTTCAGAGGTAACAGGTTAATGGAAAGATGCCAGATAAAGGTTTAGAGACCTGTATGCAGTGACGCAGCTTGGGATATATGATCACTCCATAGTATCATCTCGTCAGCAGCTCTCCCCAATTTCCGTTTAATATTCCCCACATCATGAAGTGCCAGATGAAATCAGTTAGCATTTTTCTCAGCAGGACTTATCTCAGCCCCGAAAGATGGATTAGTAAAGTGCTATCTCATCATTTTCATCGTCTGTTCACTTCATTAATTTAATATGAGAGGTATGAGGAATGAGTAAATTGAGATTTCTTTTTAGAGGAATCCAATATTGAAAGTTTGAGCAAATTTTGTTAAACCATTCAAGGGATATCACTTTTCAAAATTTGAAGAAATTTGTATGTCTACCTCAATAAATGTCAATTCTACTGAAGTCCATGACGTCATACCATGCTCTCAACTGATTTTGAATATAAATTTTCATAAATTTTCATTTTCTCAGGATAATTACACAGCAGTAGTCCTAACACCTTGTAAAAAAGCACGCAGATTTATTTCAATCCTAAAAAACCTGAGAAACAATGAGAGTAAATTATCATTTCTCATGAGAATTTTTTTTTTGAAAGTTCACATACAAAGCCAATACAGAGATGTTTTGGAATGACATCATGGACTTTCGCAGAGTTGCCCTCCATATACAGTGCTACTTTTTTTCTTTTTAATTTCTGCTAATCATCATATCTCTTGAATGGCTAAATCCAGTTTGCTCAAACTTTTTTTTAGAATCTTAGATTTGTAAAAAATGTTCTTGATTATCTGAATCCACATAATTCTCCTTTATATAAGTTTAATATTCTTAGGAATCATGGAAGCAGAGACTAACTCAAAAATGCAAAGATGACATTTAGTTTTTCACTGCGCCATACTCACCAAACATGATGTTGTAGGGAGAATCGCCGTGCATATCGTCTTGGTCCAGATCAGATCCAAATACCTTGACGTAGCCACCGCCGCAGTCGATCTTCTGTTCATGTTTCACGGTGAACTGGATTACGAGAGTTTTGCCCTCGTTTGAGAACTCGTTTTCAAATTTGGCGGAAAGTCCATAAAACTTTGCATCCTGACTGGTCTGGATTCCTGGATGATTGATCAAATGTAACAATTTGAAATAATGTCAGAGAAATTAAAATATGGCAAATTTTGACAGGGGGATGATATATATGAGACACTAACCAGATTGCTCTCTTGTAAGGAAAGAAACTTGCAAGCTACATATTTCAGATCAATGTGGGCAGATGCTTTACAACTGCTAATTTGTAACTTCAATTCTATTTTCTCATCAGGGTAGTTTTCTACAGTAATATACCTAGCAAATAAACTTAATACATGTATATACACCACATTCCTTTATAAAGTATGTCGGTATTCCGGTATATCGTTTTTTAACATTTTATTTTGTAGGAATTCCCGGTATTGCCATTGAAAAAATATCGCTATATCGACTTTTTCCGATATCCTGTTTTTCTCTGATATTTCCTTCCATATATCGACAAAATAACAACATTCATTTACAATTCATAACTTTCCTTCCACAATAAATTGCCTCCGAAAGAGATATTTCTTTGATTATTCACGTGGAATTTGCCGATTGCGGCCCGCTTTCACATGTACAGACATGTCGCATCAAAAGTCGCAATTCAATTGCCGACTCCAGCGCGCCACGGACAGATTTGTGGCCTTTGTCCTTTCCTGTCATTTGCCGTTGAGGGCGTATGTCCAGAAGGCGGAAATATTAATAGCTTTGTGCAAAACTGTGCGATCTCATGTTTTTCTTTCGTGCGCGAGGCTGACTTGCGGAGGGAAATTTCTTTTATAAAGACGTTATAATCCGTATTTTGGTGAGTCAAACAGTTTATTGTTGTTCATATTTGTTACCAATGACAGAGGTACGTTCATTTCATATCAAAAATATTTAAACTTATACATCGTACCGTCATACCGTCAGTCAATAATTGACTTCAGTCCCACACATTGCCATCGATGTCATGCCTGTAGTTCCTACAGCATCGAGTTGTGCATTTGCTGGAGTCGTGAGTCGCCCGCTACGGGCCGATATACCGGGTTTTAACAGTATTTTTTCAGCGGTTTCAGTATACCGAAAAAATGTTATACCGACATTCTTTATTCATTTAAATGTTTATTTGGTATATTTGGGCACAATCAATGAGTTTCCATTTGCAGATTAGTGAATAATACACAACTCCCATTTTTTGCAGTTCTGTCAGACAGTACAAGATCAATTTATAAAACACCCCATCTAAGATTGATACAAAATTAAATAAATCACATATATCCACACATAAAATAAATAAATAAGTAAATAAATAAATAAATAAACCTTCAAAATAATAAGTAAATCAATGACTACATAAATAACTAAACTACAAATTCCAAAAAAAAAGAAAAGAAATGAAATTAATTTCTTAATTCATTCATCCTTAAAATTCAATAAAGAATAACTCATTGGCCAAAGAGGAAACATGTAACTGCCTACCCAAAAAACAACTACATGCTAACGGGCAGACACATAAAAAAGGTGTTTGTTTGATACAAATTATTTCCTTTTTTCGAAATTACCTTTATCCTTTTCTGCATCACCGTAGAACTTGCCAGCTGACCATTTAAATTTTCCAGCCTCACTTCCTTTGTGGGTCGACTCCACCCACCTGTCCTCCCAAGCAGCATCTGTCAATGAGAGAAAAAAACAAACATGGCTTTTTAGTTTCAACAAACCAAGCATTGTAGTGTCATTATGTGACAGGAATTATTCTTATGATAGCTTCCCTCCTCCTCATCCACAATAAAAATGTTCTCAACTAGTGCCACCCATACAAGTAAGGGGTGTATAGTGCAATGACTAGTGCCTGAAAATACAGTGTCCATGACCACTACATGTAGATCTATATGATCTTTATACTATTATTATTATTTTTTTAATAACCTGTTTGTTCTTGATAAACACTAGCAATGAATCTGTTACCTGTTCATGGAATGTATTATTGTATTGGAATGTATCTAAATGGTGTCTTCTTTCCTCATGAAGTTTATTCTCCGACTCTGGATTGAAACAAATTACTCACAACTGTTTTTTTAGTCATTTATTTATTGGTCTTTTTTGTGAAAGCAGACAGGAGTCATTCCAATCAACTTGAAACATCCAAAGAAAATCAACACCTTTAAAATTATTTGCTCATTACTTGAATTTCCTTCAGTTATAGCCCTCAATCCTCTTTACCTCATTCTTTGATGTACATAAGCCTTTACCCAAATCAACTTGCAAGCCAAGTGTTATTTTCTGATACAGCATTTGCAAACTGGGCTTCATTTTAGTCTGCAGGACTTTTGCAAAGTTTAATCAAATCAAAGGAAGTTGCGTCGATCATTGTGATCCATGCAGATATGGATTACCTGGGCAGTTCTATGTAGGTAACGTGAAAACGGTCTGACCAATATCATGTTAGATTATTCACTTCCTGGTAATTTTACCAGGAAAGTGCTTGGAATTTTTTTAAGCAGTGTATACAGCCACATGCGTGTGGTTCTATCCAAAATACCTGTGGGTGGATCCAGCCACATGCCGCCATTGAACTTGTATTTGTAAGCGTATGTTTGTAGGTCTATCACATCACGATCAAAGTAGCCTCATTTCTTCATTAAATCCCAACATTTTAAACAACTTTGATTTCTTTAATCATTTCAATTTCATTCCCACCGTCTTCTCTCTTTGCTTTTCTAGATCTAACGTTAGTCTTGTTACAAAAAAAGGTCTTCTGTCCAGCCAATTTTCACTTTTTCTTCTTGTTTCGATTCTGGCCTGAACACTGTGTTATCGATTTGTGCGTGTACACAACAGTACGTACTTCAGGATTCGTGAAGTACATACTGCTGTGTACATATGCCAGGGAAAAAATTAACATTTTCTTTTCGGGGGTATTTTTAATTGTTTCATTGCTTTCCAGATATTCTTTTATATTGAACCCTGCTATGGCAATTTACTTGGGCTCTTTTGTCATTCCGGGGTCGAAATCGCCCCCAAGACCCAGTGTATTTTTTCCAGTTTGTGCTGGAAAGGGAAGTATAAACATGGTGCAAATTGCCCATCACTTGTTTTCCTTGTATTTTCAATCAAATGACCTGATGACTATTAACACACCACCAATTTTCTTTACAAGTCCAAGGCCATCTTAATTAGTGCTAGTGCATTGCCTTATATTCAACCATCTACTTCATAGATGTGGACTAGTTGATCTCTAACGTTTGAAACTAAATCATAATCTCACATTCACCATCCCTGCCAGGCCTGCGACTGCCTGCACCCACCCATACAAGCAAGGGGAATATAGTGCAAACGATGCTATATTGCCCCTTGCCGCACTCGGAGTACACTTTACATTTAATAAATTTACCATTTTCCTTACGACTTCAAATACATATTACTAAATTTATGTGCATATCCGATACTTATTTCAATACTGCTATAGTACAATGTAGTACCAATGCAAAAAAAGGCGAAATTAATGAAAAAAAATTAAGAGTTGGAAAAACTCACCTCAAGAGGTCTGTCAGCCATTACATGTGACGTCAACGTCTCATTAGAATTCCAATCGTAGCAGTGCGATTTGACACACAAACTGTTTAATCAACTCGACGCGAATTCTTTTGGATGGGCATAGTTTTCATGTAAGTGCCTGTCTTGAACTATGAAACACAGTGATGGAATTCATGTGATTTTCTGCTGCTACCCGAGTACGCAGCGAATTTTTTATTTACTACCACATGCTAACAAATTGCGATGTTACCCAATTGGTCAAATTATATCACGTGAACTAACACTGGCGGAAATCTTGTGCCAAATAAAAATATTACCGTCACAGACCAGAAATTTGCCTGCGAGGCTGCGGACCTGCTTTTTATCCGAAGGCAGCATCTTACTACGAAAACAAGTTTTTCTAACTTTTTTTTTAGTTAGATTTCCTGTGCGAAACACCAATCCAGATTAGTAAGGTTAAGCTCAAGTGTTCTTTTACACTGGTCATTTTTTTTATAAAGAAGAACGTTTTCAAACGAAACTTTGTCCAAAATTCAGGGGTCCGTGGCGCTGTTTGTTTAAAACGAAAATGTAGTGGAACAGGTTCCCGTGAGTGCCTGCACCCCACATCACACATGCACACATGAACTTCAAACGACATAAAATTCTACTTACTTTATTGGCACGATAATTAATGAATTTACGGAAAAATTAAAATTCAAAACTCCATTATTTCAAGTTTCATAACTTTTCAAAACCAAACTTTAACATAACAGACCTCAAGTCACACCAAGAACATGAAGAACAGCTGACGACTCGTGAGAAGTTTTTCCACCGGACTGACCCGGCGAGTGGGAAGGGCGACTATCGTTGGATTTTTGCGACAGTCGGTAATATAAACTTACCATCAAACTGCTCCTCAAAATAAACAGTTGCCTTTGAGACGGCAGCAAGTGACAAACATAAGCAGAGCAGAAGTATCCTCATCTTGAAGTTTTTAATTATTATTTTATTGATGAAATTTCACGCCTTTCTCCGACGAAGTTCGATCCAACGTATGTAGCACCCTACACGTTTTGGGAGTGTACAGCAATGTGTGGGCTGAAGCTAGCCGCTGCACGTGAAATCCTCGACAAATGTCGAGCTGTGATTGGTTCATGAAATAGGAGGGTCAAGTCTCCACCAATCACAGCAGACCACGCGGCGAGGGTCGCCAATGCCAGGTCATGACCCAAAACTCAATTCTAGTAGCGCCATCTAGCGGTATCAACTTTATTTCGACGGACCAATGAAATGTTTCCAACAGAATTCTCAACATTTTGGGTCACAATAAATACAACAGGGCAGGCCAATCATATAATTACACATTCAATGGAATAATATCACGTATAACTACACGTGAGAGTATAAACAGTTATCATCAATATTTTGCCGTTTACCTGTGTAATGATAATGTTTCAAAACGTTGTTAAGTGTCAACTGTCAAGTCCAAGACATAATATGTGCAGAATTTAATAAATTCCAATATCTGTTACGAAAGATTCAAAACAGTGTCATACTTAACGCAATAACGGTAAAATACATAACTGTCATTCAGTGAAGTCGTTGAACCAGCGTTTAGGCAGTGATACTAGACTAGAAACGGCCCCTTTTTACTTTTACTTACGGAGTGCAGCTAGATCTATCGATTTATCTATCTATTTATCTATCTATCTATCTATCTATCTATCTAGATCTATCTATCTATCTATCTATCTATCTATCTATCTATCTATCTATCTATCTATCTATCTATCTATCTATCTGTCTGTCTGTCTGTCTGTCTGTCTGTCTATCTATCCATCTATCTTGTTAGCTAGCTATCTAGGCCCCCTCTCTCTCTATCTATTATCTATCTATCTATCTATATGATCTATCTATCTATCTATCTATCTATCTATCTATCTATCTATCTATCTATCTATCTATCTATCTATCTATCTATTTATCTATTTATCTATCTATCTATCTATCTATCTGTCGAGCGAAAAGGATTCTAATTTATCATCAGAAATATTTCAACACATGATTCGGAGCGTCACAGCAAAGCCCGCAAGTAATAACCCTGCCGTAAATAAATGCTTGACTGTACACATAATTTCAGAACGATCGAAAGTGTAGGCATATTGATTTCTTGTTGGTATGAGAACCGTTGTCAGTAATTTAATTAAAACCTTACAAGTAAAACTTAGCGAACAACTGAACTGACAAAATAATTTACATGCGATGAAAAAAGTTCATTTGAATATAAAATAATTATTGTGCGATTTACTTACGCAATGACTGACCATTTTCTACTAACAGCTTTTCCATAATAAACAGTTAAAAGTAATTGATTTTGTTGGGGGGGGGATTTTTTTGACCGTGGGGGGGGGGGGGAGGGCAGTGGAAATGCGCTGCATATCAAACAGTTAAATGCCATGAAAAATAACTAGACTTAGGTCCACTGCTATTATTATATCCAAATTATTCATACAACCTCAAACAGCCACAAAGGGCATGTCAATACACTTACTTACAGTACCAGCAACTAAATAAACAGAAACAGATTTGATCAAATATATTAATAGTAAAATTGTCTTGCTTTGCTGTTAATATGATTATGAAGTATTGTCTGTGGGAAAAAATCAGCATTATATACATATATAATTGATCAATAAAACATTTATCAATTCACAAAGAAAACTGAATAAACAACTTAGTAAACAACTAACTTCTGCCACTAAATTACTAAACCAATTCATTACACAGTCTGTGATTTATCTCGATTTTCCCAAATTAATGTCTTACACCGGAACACATTAATTTGAATTATAATGTTAATGGAAATAGGCCTAGAGTCAAAACAAGCTGATTCTTACAAATATCAAATCATTGAGCATCAAAACAATGAACTAATCTCCAAATAGAATCAATTACAGTCTACAATGTACAGACACATATCCCAGCAAACACAGAACGTTTTCAAAACGTTTTTTTAAGGTCCTGTACGTCTTCGTCCTAAATGAACGTTTTAAAAACGTTTTAAACGTTTTAGGTTGGACTTCATACGTCAAAGTTGAGGTTTTTTAGAACGTTTTAAAAACGTTTTTGGACATTACAAAATTAAACGTTTTGTATAGAACGTTTATAGAACGTTTAGTGTAGGACGTTTACAGAACGTTCGATATAGGACGTTTACAGAACGTTTGATATAGGACGTTTACAAAACGTTTGTGGACGTTGCAAAATTTACGTTTTGTTGTAAATCAATTGTTTGTGTGTGCGTGCGTGTGTGTGTGTGTGTGTGTGTGTGTGTGTGTGTGT
>JZLH01S0005093.1:1271-11360 GCA_001188425.1 Eucidaris tribuloides | reverse complement strand
TTTTTTCTACTTTAGTTATGTGATAAAACTTAATAGTTTTTGTATTTTCAGGGTAAATGTGCATGTACCTTTAACCGTTATTTCTATTATCATCATCATTATCATCATCATCATCATCATCATCATCATCATCATCATCATCATCATCATCATATGAATTTCTTAACAAAGAAAACGATCCTCTTTTGCGCAGAGAAATCCGAGGTACCGCACAGGTCATGCGTCACTGCTCTCTCACACTGTCCTGCGTATAGGAGGAAGCAACGGACTGCTGTCATTGTTCTTATTCACCCTTGAACGTATAATAATAAAGGCTGCGTGCAGCTGGGACTAGGAGAAAATATAGGTTGTGTATTCTGCGGGCCTTCTCATAGCCAATAAAATTAGATTTTTACATTTTTAGAATCCTTATACTAGTACTCCGCGTTACAAATATTTATTGTCATATTTATCGATGGCGCACTTTCATTTTATGAGGCGGCAAAGTCAGAAAATATGGGAAAACCAGGAAACTTCCACGAGATTTTTTTTTACAAAAAGGAAGTATTTCGACTCAAATCCGCGGATTTGATCTAACCTTAAAGAGAAACAATTGATTATCACAAATCTCGTGTCAATAGTATATACAGCTTGTAGATTTGTTACAATGGCAAAAAAATGTGCCCAAAACGACGGTTTCAGTTCCAGTTTGCCATTGTGTTACAAAACTCTAGACCAGATATGCTGCATCGTCATCATCATCATCATCATCATCATCATCATCATCATCATCATCATCATCATCATCATCAGTAGTAGTAGTGGTAGCAGCAGCAGCGAGTACGTAGAAGTAGTAGTAGTAGTAGTAGTCTAGTACATGATATAGTATTGTTGTTAGTGTTGTCTCCTTCTTATCTTCATTTCCTCATTATATTCGTATTTCTGAAAACTCCAAACAAGTTTTTCTGTCATAGCGCGGGCAATGTCTTTAAAAATATTTAATAAGAGACTTTATGCGCAGTGAAACGTAGATACACTAGTAAGAGCCTAGTAAAGTAACTACCCCTTTTTTCAAACTACCACAAGTTTTTGAACAAACGTTTTGAGCCGAAATAATTTGGCAACGGTACGTGTCCTGCATGATTATTTACGTCTGTATGAAATGTGATTGATCCGTGAAGTCATGGAGAGTGGCACATTAAAGGCAAAATATCACTGTCGTCAAAACTCAAAAGGCCGTCATTTTGGGGGCATTCAGTGATGCGTCGATTTTTACAAATTCTGTTTTTTCTGTGAATGATTAAACGATATTATGTTAATCATCTACTTTTTAATCCCTTGGCACTTTTCGCATATTTACCCTTCAGCTGCACGCGCCAATTTAAAATCTATCCATTCCTCAATTTTTGAAATAGTAAAATCCATGAAGTTATACTGAAAATTGAAATCGATATTTTTCAGCAAAATGTATTTTACATGTCTGCATGTTGTACGAATAAGAGGCGTGGTAACCATGTCACACGAACACACACACACACACACACAACACACACACACACACACACCACACACACACAGCACACACACACACACACACACACAACACACTCCACACAATACACACACACACACACACACACACACACCACACCACACACAAACACAACACACACTCTCTCTCTCAGCACACACACAACACACACATACACACATACACATTACACACACATTCTCTGAAGCATTCTCAGTTCATTGTTGCATTAAGTCGTTCATACCCAAACTCCATTTACTGTTTTACGTCATACAAAAGTGGTAACAAGGAAACGGGACAGACAAACGAACGATAGACGACGGACGGAAGGGATGCGACAGACGGGACGGGAATGGATGGACAACGGAAACACTTTGGCATACCTAAGATACCTTTGGTAAGGAAATTCAAACTTTTTAACTTCAAATAGCGATTTATTTCCAAAAAAATGGACAATGCGACTATTTTTCTAACTTTTTTGTTTGACTTTGACACTGACCTTGACTTTGAACCCTTGTGAAACAGAAAGTTTACGTCAGATATAAATACTAACCGCCATTCTGCGGTAATTGACTGAAGATATATTGAAATAAATGGGATGTAACAACCTTGTTGACACAGTTGGCATGGTAACTCGAATATATATGTAATTACATATGGTGACTTAATCGCAAGAAAAAGCTTGTATCTGTAAGTTATAATACTGTACTTCAGGACTTTATGTCATTCTTCAGCTCTAAAGCCAAAAGTACACCCGCCCACTTATCCGCTGCACCGTCTACGAACTTATTTCTATGATAAACTAAAACGCACTGCAACAGTATCTATTGCCATTTATTCACTTCACTTCAATAGAGATATTTTAGGATTTACATCAGTTCTTCAGTTAGAAACTCCCTATTCCTTCTTAAACTGCTAAGGAAATAATTTCCGTTTTCTTTACATACACAAAAACTGCGTCGTCACCTCTATCCAAATTTATTCTACCATTATCATCTGATCTGAAGGAAACTGATTCAGTTTTCTTTATTCTTGCCTTTCTATCTGATTGCATCAACAAAACTGATTCAGTTTTCTTCATTCTTGCCTTCTAAATTCTGATTGCAATCAATCATTAATCAATCTCAATTAAAGGACAGGAATTATGCTAATAAACTACATATTTAACATTGGCCCCGTACTCTCAAAGCAGTTTAACGGTTTTAAACACCCCGTTTAACATAGTTATCCTCAATTAGACCATTAAGTTTTAACTTCTTTATCCACTAACGTGGCCACAAAAATGAAACCAACATCAGCAGTTAAGTTTAATTATGGCGTTTATCTGTTCCAAACACTAAATTTCGTACATTCGGACGTCATGATCGTATTTTGGGGTGATTTTTGATTCAAATAACTTTACATTTTCAAAATGAAGGCATTAAACTTTGTAAAAGCAAGGCGGCTAATATCCACCTTTTATGACCACCAATACTAATTTCCGTTGAAATATACAATTTTCAAACTGATCGTCAATATATTGTACGGCCTACTGTCAGCTGTGTAATAAGCTATGGAGAGATCTTCGCGCGCGCGTGTGATTGTCTGTGTGCTATCTTCGGGCCCAAAGATCGACGCCATTCGTAAGAACTTAAAATTAAGCGACTTGTCCACTTCATCATGTTAGCGAATGGTTAGAATTTCCGAAATATCGGTATTTGCAAGGCTTCCTCAAAAGTTTCTTGTAAAATTTCATTAATTTGGTAAAATAACAAATGAGGTGTCACTAGAATTGCTTTGAGTTAACTCTTTTACAACGCATGTAAAATAAAACGGCACATACATTATTACTGTTTTTGCCAAAAATTTAAAGTTTTTACTAGTCAATTTCAATATTTGACGATTTTGGGGCATTTATTCTCCATGTTTTAGACGACCCCTTTGACTTTATTAGTCACCAAAACTCTATGAAATGGCTGATGTTGTAAATCGTATTCTTGTTCTTATCATTTAATTATAATAACGAAACGCCTACCCACATTGCCTTTTTAAAAACATCTATGCAAATGCAGTATTTTCATCAAAAAATTGCGGAGTGGTCCTTGCCTATCGTACCTCGGTAACCATTCATGCCGTAAAAGATAGAAAAGCTCACAATAAGCAAAAAAAATATAACTTTTAAAGTTCTACTTTATGAAATATCCAACTTGCACAAGCTCTAAGCAAAACGTTCTGACCCACCCCCCGTACCTCTGCCACCAGACTATATGCGGCATTACGAAACCAAGTAAGCAAGGATTCTGAGGGTATATAGAAGAACGTCGCATTTGGCAGTTGTGTACTGCTAATGTATGTACCCGGTTTTTTTTCCCACAGTTGGTCAGAAGTTTCGTCCTCATTTTAATGCGTGTAAAAATGCCATGTGTGTCCTCAATATTGCCGTGTGTGTCCTCTGTATTACCGCTTACAAACTACCACACACACACTCCACACAGATACAACTCGCATTAAATAATTGTACGTCCTCGTCGAAGGTGATTCACGTATGTGGTCGTGTGATGGAGCTGCAAGGGGGCTAGGGGATGGCAGAAGCTTTTCAAAAAGGGACTAACCAGTGCACAATCAACTTGTACATCAACATCATGAGAGGAGGAATCATAAAACGCACATACAAGAAAAAAACAACTGACACTTCGATTCTAACTTGTATTCATTTTATTTATTATATTCTTTGAAGCATACTGAACAAATTGCCACAATGATTTTATTACAATGCCCAAACATATTCTATCAATATACAGATATCTTGCCAAATTATAACAAGAGCCCCAGGGGGCACGACACTCACCTGACGGTTTCGCAAACTCTCTGTGGTGCCTCATAGGAGAAAACATTAATTATACATGTTTTGGCCCTTTTTGAGCCTGCTATTCTGTCGGCCAACCGAACAGAGCACAATGAATCAGTTGAAAAACTTTGCATCCCCTTGCCATATAGCTGCGTTTTCCCAAGTTATATTTTAACATACATATTTACCAAAACAAGGTGTAGCCCATATGTCTCGCTCTGTTATGGTAAATCTTGACCTTACTTAACCTTTGACCTAAATATGACCCTTGACCCCAATTTTAACATTGAGGTCTTCATACATGTAGGCATTCTACATGTACCATACAAATTATTACAAATGTGCCAATACCAACCCTAGAAAATTGCAGGTACAATTCTACCAATTGATACCTCATTTGACCTTTGACCTACATATTTGCCTTTGACCCCAAAAATAACATTGGAGGTCACTGTTCATTGAATCTACCATCCAAGTTTGCGTTACAAATGGACTTGTGGTTAGAAAAGTTACCCGTTTTTGGCCTTTATGGGCCTGGGCACCAGGGGGCCTTGTGTACCATCTTCAGGAACACTCTATTCCCTCCCCCTAAGGATATTCCCACCAAGTTTTGTTAATCCATTATATACTTTAGAGAAAAGGAGGTAAATGCTGAATTATTTAAATAGTGCCCTCCCCCAACCTTTTGCCCCCTCAGGGGCCAAACGGCGCGCACCTGGGCATTGTCACAGGCAACAATTAATTCATTCACATATAGACGTATTCTACACATACATTGACTTGGTAAAACTATTCTGCGATCTAAAGAAGAAGTATGTTTGTAAATAACCTACTTTTTGCCCTTTAGGGCCAGTGTACCATTTGGAGGACCCTTGAAGCCCCACCCCCTAACGATTCATTTCTGCCAGTTTGGGGCCTAAATCCAATCATGTTTTTTCAAAGAAGAAGATGAGAATTGTTCAAAGTTTACGCACGACGAACAACCAATCGACGGACGATCGGACAAAAAGTGATCGCAATAGCTCACTAGGCCTTTTTGGGGCCCTTTTTTTTCAGGCATGAGCCTAAAAAAGATAGTTCACTAGGGTAAACATTGACAATTTCCATAATTTATTCTGACATAAAACTTTCATCTAGGAGGGATCTAGCTGTGGAAATATAATGTGACAAGTTAAGCGCCAATCCGCACACTACCGCACTTTTGTCGTACGACTGCACCGACTTGGATCCGATATGGGGATAAAAAACGAAGCTTATATTTCGTACACGCTGATTCGTGTACGACATATATGCTTTGTTTTTTATTTCGGAGCAAGTCAGAACTTGCGTCGTACGACAAAAAAGTCGTGTAGTGCTGCTGCGAGAACGGCCTATAGATTTTGTTCAGATTATTGAAAATAATCAGACCCAAATCATATCTGACCATACATGGAATCAGCTTTTTACTAATGTTACGTACATTTCAATTAGACCAACTATAATGCCAACATTTTAGCCTTGACACAGATACCACTCTTCCTGCAGATGCATATATGATAGATTTGACATTTTTGACAAGTCACTGTCCATCTTGCAACAGTAATGCCATGGCTATACTGTGAAATTCGTTGCATTTTTCTATAATCATACTCAATTTATGTTGACTAATTGTTTGATTTTTCACATCAGGATTGCTAAGCATATCATTTCTTGCCAATTTATTTTTCATTAAAATACAAAGAAGGAATATTTTGTCGTGAGCTTCAGGCACTTTGTCCTTTAAAATCTAAGATGGAAATAGCACCACAGAAGAGACATGCATGACCAGTAAAAAAGCCACAATCTTCAACAAAGTGATGCATTTGACACTGTGGATGGGTCCTATTAAATGGACCGTATCATTTCTAAATATCGTGTTGTTCCGACGCCAGCCTTCAAGTCATTTTGTTGAATCCTTCGGCCTTGGCCTCAATCCGAGGCAGTGTACAAATCCCTGCTGGAAAGGTAATGTCTTGGGCCGGCCTTCGGCCGTGGCACAACATGCTAGATTATTACAATGTACCTCATCAAAAATACTAATAATACAATAATTTAATCATATGGATAAACATGAATAAATAACATGTGGCATTCATGATAAAATGCTGATTACATCAAACTCTTAAAATTCGGTCCACATTAAATCACAATGCATTACATGCTTGTGCACTTTATTGCAGGCAGGGTTGTTGTTGTTTTTTGGCTGGGAGGATTTGCTAATCACTTGATGGTTAGTAGCGTCAGAAAAACAAGCTTTTACTAGATTTTCAGTGAGCCATGGTGGAAGTGTGTCAGTAATTAATATCTAATGATATTCTGAGACAGATTTTGTCATTATGAAAAGCTAAATCATTCTGACAAGGGAAGTTCACCTGGAACATAATTATAAAATTACACCGCCAGACATTACAAGACTCTTAACTTGTTTTAACTGTAAAGCCCAAGTTTAGTTTCGGGAATTTTTTGTTATTTGGAAAGCTTTATGCCCCAAAGTCATAACCTGCAATAATAGATCTGAATGTCTTAGTTTTTTTAATTTAATTAATGAAAAAAATCTCGGGGGGGAGGGGCGGGCGGTGATGGGGCACCCCCGAGATTTGGACTATATTTTACAATTTTATGGCATCTAAAGGGTTAATAAGGCGTCTAGGTTATACGCAGTTACACCTCATTTGAAAAGAGCAATAACTGCATAAAATATAGTCACAAATCTTTTCAGAGGGTTCCCCCCCCCCCCCAAGATTTTTCAATTATTAATAAAAAAAAAAAAATAAAGACATTCAGAATCTATTATTGCAGGGTTATGACTTTGGGGCATAAAGCCTTTCAAATAACAAAAAAAATTCCCAAAACTAAACTTGGGCTTTAACAAAAAGCTACCCTGCTTAAATTGGTGCCCTATAAGAATAAATGCACGACTGATTTATTATTGATACTAGTTCTAACATTTTACAACAACCCTCTGAAATCACTTGGAGATTTTCCTTCATTTCAGGTTATCATTTTCTCTTTATCCGAATCTACATTCGCATTGCTACACCGTTTTTATCACAGATATTTCATGTTTGTGTGAAATTGCACCTAAGTGGCGGGGTAAGCCAAACCAAAAAAATTCAAGCAGCTCCGTTAGGACCCTGATACCAGCATTTGATGAACCTTTTACATAAATAATTTAGTTGACTGCGTCAGGGACCTGATGCCAAAAACAAATCAGGGTCATGAAATTGCTTGACATAATGTGTGCCTCAATGAGGGTATCCTGAAGCAATACTTACATTTGTATCACTGTGGATTAATGTAACAAGAACACTTCAGCAGCACTAAAATACCACAGATGGCTCGGCGGCGATTTTGCCCCCGTAATGCAAAAAGACCCTCGAAAATGTTCAAAGACTGAAAAGGAAACCCCGAAAATTTCCCATAACACAAAGCAATGTAAATTGCTAGCCAAAATTAAGCCAATGTGCTCCAAAAGTAAACCACCGAAATTTTAAAATGAATTTTTCCCCTGGACACTATGCGCAATTTTTCGACACTTGCGTTTGCTAATACCCTTTTCCCTGGCCAAGATTTTTACCCCGGGTGCCACCCGGGAATCTCCTCAGCTGTGAAAGGCGAACTCGGATGAACTCCCGGGCGAACCTCCGATTAAATTTTCAACTAGAGCAGTGCTCGACTGCACGCAGTCGATGGGTATGCCTCCGCAGCCAGCACTCCCATCAATTGATGTAATTTGAAAAGCTTCAGTGTACCATCGGTAGCAAGACCAGGTAGCCTCGAATAAGCATAATGATAAGCCCATTGTGACCTTTGACCAAGTTACAGTAAATCCAATTTTAAGCCGCTCTCCAGTCTATCGCCGGCTAACGAGCCCAAATCAGACAGATTTAAGGCCCAGGTGACTTTGACCTTCTGACCTTGTCAACTGCCAAATCGAATCAGGTAAGATTGGTGCCTTATATAATGATACTTCTCCCAAGTTACATCAACATCGGAGAAGGTCATACTCAAGTTATCACAGTAATGAGCCCAATCAGACATATTTAAGGCCCGCGTGACCTTTTGACCTTTGAGCTCCAAATCAATTCAGTTTATTGGTCCTCACTAAATACAACTTCACCGCAATAACAAAAAATCTGCACAGCGCCGTTCTCAAGTTGATCATAGGTAAGCGAGCCCAACTCAGGACATATTTTAGGCCCTCGGTGAACCTTTTGGACCTTTGAGCTCCCAAAATCTAAGCATGTATTGGTGCCTTATAATAAATACTTCACCCAAGTTCATCGCACCAATCCGACCAGCGCTCTTAAGTTATCGCGTTAACGAGCCCAATCAGACATATTTAAGGTCCGTGACCTTCGAGTTCCTTTTGACCTTTGAACTCCAAAATCTACATCAGTGCAATTGGTTGCCCCATAATCATTGACTGTCACCCACGTCATGGAAAATTCAACTGGCCGTTCCAAGTTACGCCGACCGGACCGGCTCGGTAACGAGCCCAATCAGACATATTTTAGGCCTCGGTGATCCTTTGACCTTTCCAGCCAAATATCTAAATCGAGTTCATTGGTGCCTCATAATACATACTTCACCCAAGTTACTCACAATCCGACCAGCGCTCTTCAAGTTATCGAAGTAACGAGCCCAATCAACATTATTTTAAGGCCACGGTGACCTTTGCACCTTTGACCGTTCAGCCCAAAATCTAATCAGTTCATTGGTGCCTCATAATACATTACTTCACCCAAGTTACATGACAATCCCGACATCCGCTCTCAAGTATATCGGCGGTAACGAGCCCAAATAGACAATATTAGGCCCGGTGACCTTATGACCTTTTGACCGTTCGCTCCAAAATCTAATCAGTTCATTGGTGGCTCATAGTACAATACTTGGTCCTAGTTACGATCACTCCGAGTCGGGCGCAGCCCCGGTTGCTCAGTTATCGCCTGCCCGCTACGAGATCCGGTAACGGACGGACGTGAACGGACAAATCTCCGAAAACATGATGCCTCCGCCCAACTGTCGCGTTGCGCGACAGCATAACAAAATTTTACCTCCATTCGTTCCAGGTAAACACCTGTTGAACTCCCGGGTGTTTTTCGGGTGAGGGTTCTAGCGTGAAAGGGCCATCCGGTTGATTTCACAGACGTGAATGCAGGTTTAAAGCATCAAAGGTCATGTTTTGTTTCCAGTCGATTATGCACAGGTTCGGCCGCACTTCCACGTAGATTCCTACGGTGCTTGCGTTACAATACGTAATGCAAGCTTTCGCCAGCTTCTGTTTTTGTTTTTGATGTTGTGCACGTGGTTGTACAGGTAATTCGTGATCAATTGTAGACAACTGCGTAGTCCCGGGGGGGCCAGTCAAAATATAATGTTGTACACATGCGTGCACCAAGTTACTTGCCAGGGACACTCCCTAAACGAGTTTTCTCTGTGTGCAAAACACCTAACAAGTTTTTTCACCGGCTTGCATTTAACATTTGGCCCCATAAACAAGTTTGTCGCCAGATATGACCCTAAACAAGTTTTGTCTACTCTGCTAACAATATGCTTAAATAACAAAAACTTGGGGGGGGCGGGGGGGGAAACATACCCTAAACACGTTTGACCAGTCTTAAAAAAAAAAGCTTTGAAGAAAGAAACAACCCTAACATACGTTGACCAGTCTTTCAAAACACCCTTTTTTTGGACCAAATCAGTGTTTTTAGATACCTTATAACGATTCGTC
>JZLH01S0005063.1:7054-24865 GCA_001188425.1 Eucidaris tribuloides | reverse complement strand
TACTATGTAGCTTAGATACCAAAGTTTGACAATTTTTTAAATTGAAGCTCCACAATGTTAGCCTATCACTTTAAATGGGATTGCCCATACAAAGGTCTACAAATATCGGTGTCACAGAATATATTGTCCTGCCAGTAAATTGGATCCCCCAGAACCAATCGACGGAATTGGTCAGGAGATTGGATCCCCCGGAACCATCCTAACCCTTAACCCAACCCTAGATTCGTCCCGGAGGAACCAATCGGCGCGCAGATCCACTCCCCCGGATGCAGGAACAAAAATTCTGCGACACCGGCAACATTTTACTAACGGTTTATACATTAGGCCTGCATTCTAATGTTAACAGGAATTCGTCAAAATACCATTTAAAAAAAATATTTTGTAACAATATTCATGCAGACAACTAGTTATGTCGCCAAAAGTTCTTAATCTATTAGGGGCGTAATCATCAAATGTAATCAATATCACAGGGGCATCGATCCTGGGAGTTTGGAGTGCGGGGGCAGTCGCCCCCTCATGAAAATATTAGGTGGCAAACATATCGTTTTGCCCCCCCCCCCCGTCCCCCGCTTCAATTTGACAACTTGAAAAATTCATGAAACGTAATGTAAAATTATGTTTAAAAAATCAACTTTAAACTTTTGAAAAGAGCAAACAATATATGATTAAAATACATATAGCAGCGAGTAAAGAAGACGGAATTGCAAATGAAATGAGTCACGAATACACATAATGCGAGGAAGGGCATAAAACAGACAAACATCACACACACACGTACTAAATCATAATTACTCTCAATGTTTATCCAAAAAACGTTAATTTAAATTAATTAATTAATTAATTGACTTCAACTTCAATCGAACAAAAAATACATGCATATCAGTTAACTTGACAAAAAACACATTTCATGCTCATTAAATTTATCATCTCTTTTAGATGCATTAAAGGAGAGGGTGCATGCTTTATATTACTCATGGACATCAAGAAACCGACACTCTCGATCATGAAGAAAGTAAGATTATTTTTTCATTATTTTTTTTTATTTATTTCAAACGCAAACACAAGCTATTCTAGACTGACAATGACAAAGCGATAGACGTTCGTTCTTTATTTTATTGTGATACGGTATAGGTAGCACGGATCTAACACACACTAAGAAAAATATGTTCAACTTTGCACCTTTTGCAGTGTCACACAGGTAGCACCTTTATGGGTGCAACTTTGCACCTTTCAGACTTTAAGGTGCAAAGTTGCACCCGTTAAGGTGCTTTCAGTGTGACACTACCGAAGGTGCAAAGTTGATCCTATTTTTCTGAGTGTGCACTCTTAATTCTGCGGAGTAAAGTTTAACTCGGAACGGAGTCAGCTTGGAGCCAACCCTATTCCGAGTTAAAGTGACTCGGATTTCTGAGTAACTTTGACTCCAATTGATTAGATTCTCGGTTGACGCCACACCATTCCGAGTCAAATCATGTCAGAAATTCGAATTGCTTTAACCCGGAAGAGAGTGTAGGTTCCCAGCCGACTCCATTCCGTGGCAAAATCTGACTCCGCAGAAATAATGATGTATACATTACATATCATTAAGGATAAGTAGATTGATGTAGCATGTTTTGTGATATTATTTGAGGATTATAGCTTCTACAAGTTGTGAAGAAGTTGGATACTTCAGGGATCTAGTATTTTAATTTTTTTTAAATGCTTGCAATTTATAGCATTTGACAGAGAGAATATGAGCTTAGTTTGTAGAACTGGAAAACGTAAATTTAAATGGCCCTTAATCTTCTCCGATAACGCATTATGGAAGTTGCTCTATTTGACATAGGTTTTTATGGGATGGTGGAAAAGGACCGTGCGGTTATTTGACGCATGTACGTTGGAAAATTATGCGTTCTGATAACATAGACAATTATGTAATTGAATATTCCATGGGTATGAAGGGTATTATCGGAGATCGAGGGAGAATTTCAAGTCTTGCCGACCTTGACAACACAACAATCTCGTTAAATTGTCCTACTAGCTGCGAGGCTCATCTTTTTTGCGCATTTAGGGGGTATTTATAAGGTTCGAAACTCGAAAGGTTTTACTATACAAAATTGGTAGTTCATAGGGGTGTGGATTTGCCTCAATAAAGATGCAATTCACAATTGTAGTTGCATAATTTAACATTAAGATCGAAACTACATATTCATCTTGTCCCAATGATTTTGTTTTAAAGCAGAAAAATTAAAATTCGCATCTAGCATCTTTAAAACACAAATGGATTTAAAGTGCCGTTCCATACACGTGAAATTCTCTTCCACACGTTGCATTAATAAAGTGTAAGTTTTAAACATTGTTTCATTGATTTGCATTCAAAATAAGCTTATCAAGGAAGCTTTAAATAATGCTGAATGTATAAATCGCTACCTCTTACGAGGCCTTGAGGCAGAAAAGATCAGTTTTGTAAAAGTAAGAAACATTAGAAAATAAAACTGAATAAAATGACGCCTCAAGAATACACTTTTTAATCAAACGGCCCTTTCAACGTAACTGTCTTAACATTGAACATTTTGTCTGTATGTATATGTTTTATAGCTGAATGAAATCTGAACGAAAAAGTAACATTTAAAATCAGTAACTCTGATATCATGTTGGAAATGTCTATTGATTTCCAACCAAGTTGTTTTCTATTTAGTCATAGGCATAATGTATAGATGTAGGTATGTTATACATGCCATATGTTAGTCTGTGGTATTAAACAAACACATATTATCATGCATTTGCACCTTGACCCAAACACCATGTTTTGTTCGTTATAAATGTTAATCATTATGCTCGCAGGATTTTGGATTTTGATCAATATCACCATCTGATTTTAAGACTCCTCTCGCTGTAAGTGCAAACTATAGTCTAGGACGTAAAGTCCATCTTCAGCACATAAATCAAATACGACGGTTAGGATTATAATAATATAAGATCAGTAGATCATAAAGCCAATTTGACCACTCAACGTGGATGTAGGAACTTTACTCTACTTTATAGTGTATGGAGCTTATAAACAACAAATCTACCATAAAACCCTCAGTATCCCACATCAATCTTCGGACACCAAATCAATCTAATCTAAACCCGAACCAAACCAAACTAAACCAAACCAATCCAAACCAAACCAAACCAACCAAATCAAACCAAACCAAACCAATCCAAACTAAAACTAAACCAAACCAAACCAAACAAAATTAAGTCAAACCAACCCAAACCATCCCAAACCAAGCCAAGCCAATCCAATCCAAACCAAACCAAACCAAACCAAACCAAACCAAACCAAACCAAACCAAACCAAACCACCAAACCAAGCCAAGCCAATCCAAACAAACCAAACCAAATCAAACCAATCCAAACTAAAACTAAACCAAACCAAACCCAACCCAACCAAACCAAACCAAACCAAGCCAAACTAATCCGAACCAAACCAAATCAAACCAAACCAATCCAAGTCAAGCCAAACCAACCCATAATAAACCAAGATCCAAATGATAAATGATAAATCAAGGCAAACAACTTTGTATCCTCGAAGTTACTTCTGAGTAAAACTGAACGAAAGTAATTGAATTGGACTTAAACTTAAATCAAAGTCATACCAAATGGAGTTTGACCATCTACATTAATTTATGTCCACAATACCAAACCAAACCAAACCAAACCAAACCAAACCAAACCAAACCAAATCAAACCAAATTAATGCATATTAAAAATCTTGGATAACACGCAGATGCATTCTCATGTCTATCAATAAAAATAAACCGTTTCTTATTATATACATGTATACCAGAATTCTACAATGGCAAATTATACATGCCTTAAAACGTATCGTAACCTTTTAATCAATTTCACTCGAACTGCAAAACAAAAAGTATTAATTGTACATGAACTTACTGGGTAAGAGTAATTAATTTATGACTAAAGCTCGGAAAGAAGGGGGAATACTTCATTAAGGTATAGAAGAACAAAATAACTCGTGAAGAGACAATTGCGAAATGTGAATCAATTTATGTTTCCCCGAATATTAACAGAAGCGTAACCGAACAGTCCAACCCTGTGTTCATTCTTTGTTTTTTCATCTTGTAAATGAAAATTAAATCATAAAACTTGTCAAAACAGTTATAGAGCCGAATAAAAGTTGTGCCCTTAATGATGTACACCCCAAACTTGTTTATTACTTACATAACTTTTATAACTTGTATATCATTCACTTTATCGCACAATCCCTTACATATAATTTTGTTGCTTTCAACATGTAGGATACAACATTCTATATAAAAATTAAAAAAAAATGG
Organism: Eucidaris tribuloides; assembly: GCA_001188425.1. Classification (NCBI taxonomy): domain Eukaryota; kingdom Metazoa; phylum Echinodermata; class Echinoidea; order Cidaroida; family Cidaridae; genus Eucidaris; species Eucidaris tribuloides. The sequence goes on along the minus strand of JZLH01S0005063.1, from coordinate 20,546 downwards.
CAAAATCACTCCCGTTTGGTGGATGGGCAACCTTCGTGTTTTTACAAACTGTTGGCCATACGCTTTTTCTCAAAGATTTCTTAAACGACTTGTTTACATAGAATTCACACATATTATTTACTTAAAACAACCTTTTGTCCGTCAATCAATATGGATTTATATCCAACCAATCATGTCTTACTCAACTGACCTTGCACTTACTGACTTACGTGACCATAACAACTGAGAAACCCAACCACAACCCTCTACTCTTATAATTGTAGATATTGCCAGGGGCGTCGATCCACGTTTCGGATTGAGGGGGGCAAAATAAAAACAAAAAATGTCCAAAAATTTCGGCGCGCTCTACGCGCCAAATTGTAATACAGAATTTTCGCGCGAAAGAGCGCCGAAAAATCGACAATTTTGTATGTTTAATAGTATTTTTATGCAATGTTTAATGGTTTTATACTACTTTCTAATAATTTGGACATTTTGACCAAAGTATTGATCGATTTTAGCCAATATTCTCGATCGGATATGCACCAATATAGTGGTTATTTTGACCAATCCTTATTTAGAATGATTTTTTGGGGGATAAAATAACCGTAATATTTTGTATATTAAAAAAATATTACGATTTACTAATACTAAGCTCAGATATTTTGGATAAATGGGACACCCCGCAGTTGGTTTAAAAATTAACTGAATGAACTTAACTAAATATTATTTCCTTTAATGGTGTCCCGCAAGTTTCCATCCAGTCCACCATTATTATTAATCTCATGTACGTAAATTAGTGGAGTCGACCCCTTTTGCTGAAGGCACGACCACACTGTACTTGTTTGTCGCCAGCATGAAAATGCATCTGTCACTAATCATGAACTCAAACAAGTTACCGAGTGGTTTGATGCTAATAAACTATTAATCAATTTGCCAAAAACTAACTTTATACTATTTAAGAGTATGCAGTGTTCCTAATACTACATTGAGACAATAATGAATAATAATGTGTCGAGTAATCAGGCCTTGAATGTTCAATTTTTGGTGTTTTTTGGATAATTGATTAACATGAGATGAACAAAGTTTTGTCACCGACAACGTATTCTCGAAAAGTACGGTATCAAGTTAATTTGAGTTAACAAATTACAGAAAATGACTCTCAGAATCATTTAATGGCACATTTCGACTCATTTTTCAATATTGAATATGTTCATTGTAAATGATATCAGTGCACCCAACTTACGAAACATTGTTCACATAATATTTGCTACCCATATCAATTTCAAATTATTGTGGCTTTAATGCCAAAATCCATTCTAAATACTTCATAAAAGGTTCATCTGTATAAATTTTCTGAAATGCATAATCCTGTTTAAACATGCTAGACCTCGTATTTAGAATTCTTTATCACCGTATACACTGCATAGCCATATACTTTCATTTAAACGTTATCTAAAACTTTCTCTGTTGATGAATTATGTTGAAAATGAGTGTCTCACATAATCATATTGCCTTTCTGGACTTTCACTTTATTTTGTCTCTGATTTCAGATTTAATGAAATCTGATATTTTATATACTGAAATACTTGATCGTATAATTTAATATGCTACTGTATTTTAGTATTTTGTCGCCATGGGATTCTTTTGCTTATTATTTTTCCCAGCACAGGAAGATGCAGTTGAACCGTGCTTTGAATAGTTTTCCATTTCTCTGTAGTACGTATAATGACATACTATAATAAAATTCAAGTTGTATTAAGTCCTGCAATGATCTTTGCATACATTTGATCATTTTGTGTAATACTGTTTTGAATAAAACCAAGTTGAATTGAATCGACAGTCCAAATGAAAGTAAAGCAAACTATGCAGTCCAATCCAATGCCAAAACAAAAAAGAGATTATCAAACCAAAACCAAACCATACCAAACGAAATAATAAGGCACCCCCCCCCAAAAAAAAAGCAGGTTACGCCATATTATCATTATATTTCAACAGGTCAGGAATATTTTCAGAATGACAAGCCAGCTGACTGCATGGGAAAATGTCATCTGGTGGCTATTGATAAAGAACATAATGTGACGTTTTACAGGAAAAGTAAATACAAATCAAATGTCAGAAACGCAATCAAGTTCTTTCACAATGTCATACTACTTTGTTATTCGCGTTAAATAGCAAAATGTAACACGAAAGATTCACATTATTTGATATTTTCAATTCGATTGAAAACAATGTAAATTAATGTTTATCTTGTAGGTTAGTTATTAGCATTTCTTATCAATTCTAAAACACATGTTCAGGCATTACCTGCAATGCGGATGTACAGAATCATTATATAATTACGTTTTTCTTTTCAATAAATGCAACGAAACTAGACAAATGTAAACAACATTAAATGTCATAGTCATGGTACCGAGACTTGAATATACCAAACAGAACAAATTACCCGGCTGTTTTGTTCCTTATTCAATGAAACTCTTGATCATAGATTTTCAAGATTACATATTTACTAATTGCCGTCTGGTTGCTTACTAAATTAACCGATACGCAGAGAATTATAAATTGACTTTCCTAAATAAGAATAGATTCTTGTAAAAATCATAACATTTTAATCGCTAAAATGCATCGGTATACACCTAATAGTAGTTCAATGGGTTCATAATATGAATCATTTCTTTCATGCATGGGCGCAAATGCTCTCAAGAATTCAATTCAAGTGGGGGGGGATACCGTATTGTTGCATCCAGGTGTGTCCCCCACATGAATAGACTTCCTGAGAGCAATTGCGTCCATGCTTTGATGTTATTCTCACATTGGTCCCTCGAGTGAACTTTAAATGAATGAATGAAAACAACAAAAGATAAACGACATATAGACATTATAATATACAAAATAAATAGAATAAATATGAAATAACATGACATTATATAACGTTGCATAACAAAGCACAACGTAGCGTAACGTAACGTAACGTAACCCAACCTAACCTAACATAACATAACCTATAAACTAACCTAAGCTAAGCTAACCTAAACTAACCTAACCTAACCTAAGCTAAGCTAACCTAACCTAACCTAACCTAACCTAACCTAGCCTAACCTAACCTAACCTAACCTAACAAAACATAACGTAAAATGCATAGCATAACGCAACATTACATAGCTAAGCATAGCATAACCTAATCTAACCTAACCTATCATATCCCATAGCATAGCATAGCATAACATAACATAACATAACATAACATAACATAACATAACATAACATAACATAACATAACATAACGTAACGTAACATAACATAACATAACCAACATAACATAACATAACATAACATAACCTAACCTAACCTAACCTATCATATCCCATAACATAACATAACATAACATAACATAACATAACATAACATAACATAACATAGCATAACATAACATAACATAACATAACATAACATAACATAACATAACATAACATAAGATAACATAACATAACATAACATAACATGACTATACGTACTTAATTACTGAGTATATAAATTTGAATAGATTCGCCCATAAGGGGCGGCGCCAGGGTAAAACCTTAGCGAGGGCGAAAACGTTAAAGGTAAGTGACATGATTGGGAACACTTGAAAATGCCTCAAGAACCAAATGAGTTGAAATATACACCAACTATGCACTAGCAGGAGTGGATCTCCCACCTGGGATGATTTGTCTGTAACTTGTTTACTTCAGGTGAATCAAGCATAAACATAGGAGAGTCTTATTTTTTGCCGGGTACGATAAAAATAAGCCCATAGAGAACCACACAGCAGGTTTCCATGCTACGAGTGACGTTGACATTGTTTATTTTAGAATGAGTCAACGTTTGACTATAAGATTTTCACAGGAGAATCCTTGCATAGTTTACTGATTATAAAGTAATTTCAGCCCAAGTTGAGGACTACCCCCAATCATGTCATTTACCTTTAATAATCCCCCAAATGTCATGAATTGCATTGCGAAAACTCCTGATTTACTATATTAAATAATACGGGGGCGCCCCTTCTGCCCTGTGGCAACGCCCCTGATTCATCCCACCCTCACTCTGCAAAATTTGGTGTGAAATAATTTGACATCAAAGGTGTTGCCCAATATAGATAACAGATGTGAAGATTTTCACAACGAAAAGCGTTGAAGTTTAACACCTTTCTGGTGTTTACAATGCATGGGCAACCCCCCTGGGTTTAGAATTTAACAGCACAGTTTTTGTAGTGCAGCAAAAGGAAAATGCATTTGCAGCTACTCTTACAAGTTTAGCGTTGGATCACTGAAGTGACGATGGTTCATTTCAATAACCTTGAAGGATCCTCTTTGGTCTAGGCACGGTTCTAGAGCAGAAACATAGGGGGCTACTGAGGGCTTCATTCCCGGTCAAATCCTAGGTCCAAAATTTTTCGGGTACCTGACGGCTTCCATCCGCGTCAATCCTAGCCTCTCCACAAATTCTTTCACCTCGTCATCCCAGCCGCGAAAAGCGCGCCTCCAGCGGAGGGGGGGGGCGAACGTAAAAAATCCATTCTAAATCGAGTCCAAAATTTTAATCGTCACCCTAGCCGCCGAAAATCGCTCACGGGAGGAGGTGGGCTGACGGAGGCAAATTCGATATAAATTTGCAAAACCATTCAAAGGAATGCAGTATTAATATTTTCATTTCATTTCATCGGGGCGGGGGCGCTTGAGCATTTTTCTGGGGGGGTGTAAGCCCCCAAAGCCCGCCCCGTAGAACTCACCCGCTTTGCCTCCTATACAAAGAAATGAAAAATTTTGTTCAGATTACTAAATCAAATAATGATTGACAGCAATGTAAACCTTGATGGGGTACACCCTGCTCGTCCAGGTCAAAGTATACCAATATCAACGCTTATTCAAATCTCGCCACTATTATTTCAGTATAACAAAACTTTACCCCTGACACACAGGTTTGACAAATGTGCACCCCATTTTTTAATTTGCTGTAATCATCCCTTCTCTTGCATTTCCCGATCGCAATGTATCATCTTATATATTGTTTGATCTGACCATCTGTACATTCATGCCATTGTTACAAATGCAGAATGCATGGATTATGTATTTACGAAAATGTTTGAGCCTTCAATTCTTCATTTGCTACTTAAGACGGGCCGGGCGCAATCGTCGGAAATTCGCCCACATTTCTCCCTACAGCACCAATAGCTAACAACGATCAGGGGGGAGGGTGGTGGCGCGTCGGGAAAAAATCCCGGAAAATTTTTCGCGAAAGTTTCCCGCCTTAATTTCTCCCAAACACATCATCTTCGCGAATTTTCCGGCCTAAAAGCAAATTTTGTAAACGGAGCAAAAAATTTTAGAAATACGCAAATACCATAATTAACTTACTTAGAAAGATAGGGGGCCGACCCCTGCCCCTCCTGTGCGCCTCCTCCTGCATAAGGCGTGTTATTCTAAACGATGTTTTCTTTAAATGCATAAAAATACTACTTAAATATGCTAAAACTAAAGCAAGCAAAATAACACGCGACATTCATAATTTACTAAAATATAGATAAAAATATATTTCCTTTGAAATTTTTCAATTACACAAACACAGTTATACATGTAAACCGAGTTTCTCTTCGCTTCACCCTTCTCTTGACAATCTTTTGCCAATACAATTCGCAGCAGCTTATTATAATTATATACAATACATAAAGCGTTTGTAAATTATACTAATGCACACATACACTATCTCAATACTCCTGATTATATCTAATATAAATACAGCCTAAATTCCAAGTATAACAATCAAAAATAATCATTGTATATGCAACACGAACACTTTGAGCAAATAGCTATGACTTGCTAGATCTAAAGATTCATAAAATAGTTTCGGCTGATATAAGAGTGTGCGTAAAATCCATGAAATTAAACAATCCTGCTAATAAACCGACATGCTCCCTGGTAATTGTGACCGTTTACACATAAGAAAAATAGTTCAACTTTGCCACTTCAAGTCAGACAATTCCATGGCGAGACCTTTACGGCTGCTTACACGTTATATCTCAATCCCTGATTTACGAATAAAGAAGAACCGAAAAAATATAGGCTGAAATAGACAAGTTTACTCAGCTCAACATCAGTCATGTCGTATATGCCACACACGAACACTTTAGTGGCGCGAAATAGCTAAGCTTCCAGATAATACATCGGTACCATAAAGATCTGTTCCGGATGATATATACAGAAAATTGGTAAAACTGCAGTAAAAATTAAGAATCCGTAACAAATATACTCCTTATACGCGTTTAGAGTAATATTAACACCAGGTGTCCGAGTACTGAATCTTTACAACGAATTAAAAAAAAGAAATACACATATAGAAACTGCCATACTTATGATTCTACAAGTTTTACATAAAAGAGTGGTTATACATGTAAATGGATTCTGTTTTTTATGTTAAACATTTTTGCTGTTCCATTACCCTATCAACATGAAATGACAATATTTTCGTCTCACGTCCACAAAAAGGCCGGGCAAATATCAAGATGACCATTATTTTTGCGCTAACTTTGTAATTTCAGGTTTTACAGGCTTTTGTGTCGTTTCTATGTTTTTGGGTTACACGACTACTTACTGCATACAAGAAGAAGCCACAATATTGGACGTGGACTGACCAGTAATACCTTTTTGACCAAATTGTGCCTCATTGCTCCAAATACATTAATAGCGTATAAATGGATGTGCTTCAAAACCAATTTTGTTCATATTCTCATTATGGAAGCGGCTGTGCCGGATCAATCACTCTTAAAGATAACTAAATCCGCGTGAAAAACGCGACATTGCCGACCAAACCTAATTTGAGGACCGTGCGCTAGAAAAAATGCTGATCATCGTGACAAATTTCGGAAAAAACATTTTATTAAAAACTGCTAAAGGTAGAGACAATTCTGTGTTATCCATGTATAGTTTTTCGTCGATATTTATAAGTTATTGCACTTAAATCCCAAATTAGGACATAAGCATCTGACCTTTCGAATTTACCTTATCAACCCCAAATCTCTTGAGTTTTCGTCCTGTCATATACTTGATTTTAGTTCCATCAAATTCCGATAGCTGTTCTTACAGTTATGCATTACACGATCCGTCAAACGGACGCACGATGGACGCCACCGACGCACTCGGACGCGACGCCACGAGTGACACCTCCAGGTACTCATGTATTTTCAGAGCTAACAGTAAAAAATGCGACATGTGACAGTTATGAATAAAACACATTTGAAACTAAACATTTGTAGACATCTAAACACCTAGGTATGTTTAGCCACGATTTAACTCTTGCGAGTTTTAAGGTTTTAGCTAGGAGTGTTTTAGTTGGTCACGCTAATGTTCCTCATTATCGTCAGTGAACATCTAACACTTTGTTGACATCTAAACACTGGGATTAGACTTACACATTAGTAGGATTTGGTCACGCCTGTATGTTTGGCTCTAGCTATATCACACAAAGTTTAACATCTTAATCAACTTTGTTAGTCATCTAAAAACCTGGTGTTTAGGCAGTGTGACACTCGGATGCGATTCTTATAGTTTTAGTAGGAGTGTTATTTTTACCTGTAGCTACTTTCTTGCCCATTATCATCGCAATGGAACATCTAAACAACTTTTAAGGACAATTACACCTGGGGTTTGTACTTTATAGGCTAATGTTTAGCGCTTAGTGTGAGGCCTACAGTTTCTATATCCCTCTCGCGAACTAATGTTTTACACTGACTTCCTCTTTCAATCGAAGTTTCGAATTTCGCGTTAGCTGAGTTACATAGGCACTGAATTCGGGTGGACGTACACGAACACTGATGTAAACAAATACCGCCGAGTTTCCAAATTTGAGTTTCTTATTAATTCATATTAAAACAAGAATTAAACTTATCGCTTTTACTCACCAGTAGGTGTGTGCTAGTTAATTTTTCTATATTAAGTCTATATGCAGATATAATCATAGTTTCATAAAAATAAGTTTCTACCGCGCTGGGAACTGCCGCAGAAACCACATTTACATGTACGAATATCGATCTCTGCGAGCACGGCAGACGAAGCGGAAGTGTCGCGTGCAATCTAAATCTATCATATAGCCATAAGACAAAATTCATGTAATAAGCTTAACACACTTTGTCAACATTGTTAAAAAACACAAGTTCATTTGCAATTTCAATTTGCATATTCTTCACAGACTCAGCAATATCCACCTCTCTTTCAAACTTTTGAGTATATAATAGTAGCACACCTTACAGTCTTGTACTCATGTGCAACCGATCACTAAGAGATGGCAACATTTGATTACCTTATAATAGCGTATTTATTTATCAATATTCTGTATAATCCTATTATGACATATTAATTACCAAGTTATAAAGATTACATGCTAGTTAAAGTAGTATAATAGTAGAGAGTTCATACATAGTCGATCGTGATAGTTATAGTATATAGTAAATCAGTAGTAGTATCTCTCATCAATTATTTAATTCATCATTTATTTCATTTCATATGTATATATGTATCTTTTAACCTTTCATCAAACTATATCTATTTATATTCTTATAATTTACTATCATCATATTATTATATAATTATCTCTTTATCTCATTTATACCATCATTACGATCATCCTCGTCATCATCGATATTATCACTATTTGTAAATAATAATTTATTTATAATAACAAACAATAATATAGTAGTACTAATAATATAATAATGATAATAATAATAATAATAACTAATATTAATGAAATATTATTATTATATTTATTATTATTATATTTTATTATCATTATTAATAAAAATATAATAACTTTTTAATAATATCATTTTATTATTGATGCTATTAATGTGATTATTAATAAATTATAATATAATATTATGATTGTCATATTAGAGTAACAGTAGTAGATATTGAGTATAGTAGTATTTATTATATATAGTAGTAGCAGGTCATAGTAGTAGTAGACTAGTAGTATAGATGTAAGTCTATACTATTATTAATATTATTTACTATTTCTACAACTCTTTACCATAAGCATAATATATTAGGTATAATAATAAAATAAAATATATAATTGAGAGATGATGATGATAGATACACTAAAATAATATAATAATAATATATTTATTAATTAATATAAATTAATTAACAATAACAAATAATTATATTACACAATAATTAAAATCATCTTATTATTCAAATTTATTATTATAATTCTAATTATTATTACAAAATTGCTGATCAAATAATGATATGATGACGATTGATGTAAATGAAGGAATAATGAAAATAAAACAAATAATTATATAAAATAATAGAATATAAATACATTAGATTAAATTAAAACATTTATGAATAAATAGGTTATATTAATAATTCATAACAACTAACATAATGCAACGAGAATCATACAAAATTGATGAAATGTGTATTACTACTAACACTACTACTTATCACCTACTATACACTTCTACTACACGTACTACATTACCTACTGCTAATTAATAATAGATTAATAATAATTATAACAATATTGTTATAATAAAACCTAATTTATAGAGACACAAATAGCTCGCCTCTTAAGTGTTTGCACCTAAGTGACCATGACTAGTGTTCAAGGGTGGGTAAATAAAGCCTACTATTATACGATCAAAGTATGAAATATCGAGGGTAATCGTCCTGTGAAATCATGCAAATTGAAATTCAATTAAAACTTGTACGTGTTTTTTCACAAAATACAAAAGGTGTGTAACTTATTAGATGACTTTTTCTTATAATTAAGATAGACCCTCAGCAATTTCAGCGGCGACACTCCACTTCGCTGCCCGTTACGAACACTCGACTATGCATAGTACATTAAAGTTTTTACTGCGGCAGTCCCACATGACGTAAATCTTATTCGAGAGAAACTAATTAATTAATTCTATATATCACCTAATCATATAAAATAGTAACTACTACACAACTGACTGCTTAAAAGCCGATCAGTTCATTCTTGTTTTAAATATACAAATTAATCAGAAATATCACTCAAAATTGGAAAACTCGGCCTGCTATTGTTACCATCAGTGTCGCGACTGTGATCACCACCAGGCCTATGGTAGACTCAGCTACAGCCAAATTCGGAACCTGTGGCTAAAACGAAGTCCACGTTAAACATTCATGTCGCATTCCCGCTCATACACACAAAGTTGAAATTAATAACACTTGTTAGTCACCGGGTTGACATATCTAAAACCTGGTGTTTAAGCAAAGTGTGAACTCGTATGCGAGTTCTTTTCAGTGTTTAGCTGCATGTTTATTTTTACGCTGTACTGCTATTCTCTGCCCATACACGCATTGTGAAAATTAAACATGTTAGACAAACCTAGTAGCAGTTACGGTTCCAGATTTTCATCAAGCGCTGAAACGCCGAGAATCCAACGCCAACAGCGTGGCAGAATGCATCTCAGCCACAGTCACGCCTTAACCGCACCGTGATCATCTAAAGTCACGACCCATGTACGATCGATGATGGAATTCATCTTCGTCTGATGTTAAAACGTTTGCTTTTGCAAGTATGAGTCAGGAGAGATGAAATCAGAGAGTTAATCCAAAGTAATTTTAACACTGTATTGTTTGTGATGTCTTCATTGTATTATTAAATTACATGTTTGTAAAGTGTTGTAACTTTAACGAGCTTCATCTCAGTACAGAACACCAACAGTAAATAACAGTTTTACGTAGCCGTACCGTTACGTTAGTTCATCTTAGATCGTTTTAACGTAATCTCTACGCGTTCGAACGAAGCGTCAACCCCCGCCCCGCCTACAAAATTACATTTACAAAACTGTAGTGCATAGAATCGCAAAAATATTTATAACCGTCTATAAATATAAAAAAAAATGGCATTCAATTTTAGCACTATCTTGATCCATGCGGCTAATTTAACGGAAATTTCATTATAATATAACGAGTTATTACTAGTAACAAATTAGTCTCACTCTGCCACTGACGCAAATCGTACTAGCGCGGCTCAAGCGCGTCAAATAGATTTACTCATTCGAGACATATCCCTAGTATATGTCATAAACGTGATCCTAACTTCGTCACAGCCATGTTCCCGAGCGCTTCGCATCCTGTAATTAACATCTCTATAACATTCATTCTATGATGATGAGAAATACACAAAAGTCACAAATTAATAGACCTAATTTTCCCTTTACTTTCTTTTTATTATTTGAGGCTAGTGACGGTAGACCGACTTATTTCTGGTGCACTGCCATTCCAATGGACAGATGGAGATCTTTGTTGATCCCCAGTACGACTTATACGTTCTCTGAGCCTCTGGCAGAATTGATGACAGAATAACGTAGATAACTATTAGCGCTAATCATTCTAAGTCATTTTTTTCAGAGGAAGGCATAGAAACTCTAACTAGCATTCTATTAAACTCTCAGATTAATAACTAGAGCTATAAGTTGATCAGATCAAATTTTATTAATAAATCACGGAACGACAAAACACTTATCTTTTATTATGCCTCGCCCTAGGGACGGAAGCGCATAATGTTTTCGGTTGTCCGTCCTACGTCGTACATACCGTGCGTCCGTAACGTTCCGGTGTCCGTGCTCCACACTTTCTTGTGAACAGATTAATGGACAGTACTGGAGTTATTTTATGATACTTGACCTAAGTTAAGACACTAGCCAAGGGATAAATTTATTAGCATTTTGGAACAATCCGTCAAGGGTCAAAGTCAAATTCAATGAACTTGTCCAAAATGCATTTCTGCCTATAAACTCCAGTTAGACGTGCTCATGTGGATAATTTAATTTAGCTTTAAAAACTCAAAAGACAAATATTTTGTAGAGTCACAGGGCGGTTCATTAACGTCAAGGGTCAAGGTCAGAATGTACAATACCTTTTGTCCAAACCTCTGTTTTCGGGCCTGAAACTTAGTTAGTATGCTCCTGTATTATTTGTGTTCAATTACAAAACCAGACAAATATTTTATGTAGCAGTACATGGCTCAAATCAACTCAAGGGTCACAAGCTCAATACTTGTCCTTAAAACTTTCTCTTCTGCATAGTTTATAAGGAAGTGTTCATTTGTTTAATTTGACGTTAAGCTTAAACAAAGAAAATATTTTGGTGAGTCACAGAGTCAACATCACAGGTCAAGGGTCAAAGGTCATGAACTTGGGATGAAATAAGCTTCAGTTAGAGGCTAACTGTTATATAATAAGTTGTAGCCTACATAGTAAGCCAAGCGGAGCATACCCATCAATGCGTGCATTCGCCCCAACTTTTCTATTTTATTTTTTCAGAAATCAGGCAGCTAGATTTGATTCTTTTTTTATTAATATAATCTGCCCGATAATGTAGCCATAGGGGCTTCACATAGATTTGGAAATTCATTTTGCTATAACTTTTAACTCTAAACTTTAAATTCTATTAAACTTCTCTGATAGATTCTATATCTTCTTGAGTTGATCAGTGCAAATTTATTGAAAGCACAGGAACGACAAAAACACTTTATTTAATTCAGGAGCTAATTGATTTTGATATGTATAGTAAATTTAATGTAGCTATATGGTTCACATATGAATAGTCGTTGATTAGATCTATCGTTGATTGTTCATTCGAAATCACCGAAATGTATCTGCTCATATTAATCATACTAGTCTAGATATATATTATCTATCTAATTCAATCCCAACTCATTGACCTAATACTTATTACTTAATTATTGGAGCATATTACCAAGACATCCTGCATCCCTTATCGTCGAAATTAAGTTGAACACCATTAGTACAATTTCTCTTTGTATTATTTTGTAAACACGAACTGACCCACTTGATTGTTTCTATTTCCAGAATCCACTATGCATCTCCACTTTCGAAGGAGTTAAACACAGATTCTTTTTTACTTTGCCTGCGGGCTAAATTAATCGAGCAATATTGCATATTTTATCATTTGTTGATCGAGTATCAAGATTTGCACTTATTAATCATAGTTCTACCTTTCTATTACCGATTCAATTACTTATCACCTATGGCTGCAATGCCTGACCAACAATGGAGTACATCATACTTTTAACGAGGGATTCATGCTCTTTAAGTTCCAATACAGTATATCGTCACTTGCCCAAAATGGATAATCTTTTCTGAGAATAACTTAAGATGGCTGGATCCCGGTGGGGCGCACGGAATCAATAAATCCAGTCGGACAAAGGATAGTTTTTCCCTTTAAATCGGCCTTTCCACTCAAGCCATAGTAGACATGATGATGTCGAACGAGAAAAAGATGCTGTATGAGGTTGACGAATGTATGAATATGCTGTCTCAAAATAGAATTGAGACATAAACCGTTTAAACGTTCTCACCGGGCCTTAATCTGATTTCTCGGCCGTCTCCTACTCCATCCCATGGAAATTTTCCAACAAAGCACATTATATGCCAATAAAATGTATCAGTACAGTACATTATATTGCATAATAT
>JZLH01S0005061.1:6190-18034 GCA_001188425.1 Eucidaris tribuloides | reverse complement strand
CATAACTTTGCATTACCTTTTCAATGAATTTTCGAGAAATCAAAATAATTTGATGACAAAATCTTATGTTTGCCCCCCCCCCCCCAATATCTTGATCTGGGAGGCGACTGCACCTGTTCTATTTCAAACTAGTTGTTTTTTGGAGATTTCAATTGGTCCCAAGCTTTCCGTGTCCCTTTAAAGTCACGCTATAAACGTATCCTCTACTCTAGTGCACTATTTATGCACAGTGCCCGGAATCAGACTCGTTGGTTGCAATACTTTTTAAGATTGATTTTACTTCCTCATTTCGGATAAACTTGCACATTTAGTCAAATTAATTAATGTCATGCACATTTATCTGTTTAAGTCCATAAATAATTCCCCGCTGGATTGTAGTATTGTGTCTACAAATTAATGCAATGAAATGCATCTCTATTATATATTCTTTTCAGTGGCGATAGTATTGATTTTGGTAAATTATGCACAAGTTTTCTATATGGTCTGGAAAACAAATAAAAAAATAAAGCAATACGACCCTTCACACATTGCCAAGCAGAATTTGTTTTTATGATGCTCTGCTTCTTCGTGTGGCGCAACTTCATGGCAATTATCTCAACTACAGAGTCGTAGATCAGCTGAAAGGTTATTCTGAATTGGGAAAACACCAAAAGGATGGAAATGGTTGCTAATACGGATATTGTATTAGTTGGAAAAGCAACAACCTGTACAAAATGACTATACTGCGAAAAGCAATGGTATTTTTGTTTGTTTTTTTTCACAGCTGTTTCATGAAACCCGGAATTGTGTTTTACTGTGGAGTCTTGTTGCCAGTGATGGGCCTATTGGCAGTTAACTTCGTGATATTCTTCCTGGTCGTTCGAAAACTGCCGATCAAGCCAAATCCGGTTACAAGTGCGCCCTCACAGGAAGAAACAAAAACTCTTCGAGACCTTGCGCAGGTATTTACTTGTCATTTCTTTTGCTTTTGTTACTGGTTGTGTATGAATTTATTTGTCATTCATTCATCTATCTACCTATTTGATTATTTGATTTGATTAATTGATTCATTTATGTCTCTTTTCACTTCATTTACTAAATTTATTCATAGTAGTAGGAGGAGTATTCAAGTATTCAAGTCTAAAAAGATACCCTTTTAAAGTATCAATCTGTTAAAAGTATACCCTTTTTTCCTGATTTTGGCGATTTTGATACCTTTTCAATGTACACGAGTACATCACTTGACCGTGAAAACAGCCCTTTTTACTCGTTTTTTCACACGCGCATGGCATACACCTTGTAATGACACGCCCCTCCCCCCCTTCCCCCGGAGGGCTAGGTAGCAGTCGCAACAATGTCTATACGGTAAATTGCCAATTCGTCTTCTACCATCCCGTCCACTCATCACATAGTCTACTTTTTTTTAGTCTAATGTCATTTCGTCCATCAACATTTTGTCTACCACCCATTTCGTCCAATCATTTCGTCTGATAGCCATTTCGCCTAATCACCAGTTAGTCTATAACCAATTCGTCTACAACCAGGTAGTCTAATAACCATTTCGTCTAAATCCATTTCGTCCAATACCAATTCGTCCAATCATCGGCTTCACCAATATTCATTTGGTCCGATAGCAATATCGGCTAATTCCAGTTGGTCCAATATCCACATGGTCTACTTATCAGTTTGTCCAATTGCCATTTCGTCTAATCATTATTTCGTCCATCAACAAATTGGTCCAATAATCAGTTCATCCAGTAACCAAATGATCTGATAACCATTTCGATCAATTCTCAAATCGTCCAATAGCCATTTGGCCTAATATCCATTTAGTCCAATATTCACGAGATTGGTTATTCGACGAAACGAATATTTCGACGAAATGGTGATTAGCCCAGATGGCAATTGGACCTAATGATGATTAGACCAGATGGCAATTAGACCAAATGGTTGTTAGCCGAAATAAGTTTAGACGAAGTGATAGTAGACCAACTGCAGTTAGACCAAATGGAACATGGACGAAATGAAAGTAGACCAAATGGTCATTAGACCAATCGGATGTATACCAGTTGGTTATTTAACGTAATGATAGTGGATGGAGTGGCTATCGGACCAATTGGCAAAGACACAATTCGACCAAATGGCTATTACAACAAATGATAATATATGAAATGGCTAGTATTAGAACTAATGGCTATTAGACGACATGGTGATTGGACGAGATGGTGATCGGACTATGTGGATAGTGGATCAACTGATGGTAGATGAAATGATATTAGACCATGTGATGAGTGGACCGTACATGTATGGCAGTAGACGAAATGAAAATACACTATCGATACTGCTATTAAAAAATGATAACATGATGAATAGGTACGGACTATCCAAATACTACAGTTCGCGAATTTGAAGAATAAAATAAATGAATAAATATATAAATTACGTAAAATGATGGTCCTAATCGTTTCGATAGGTTTAATAATCGAAACTGTTTATAATAAATTGTGAAACCTATGTTACCATTACCAGATAAAATATCGCGTGAAGAGTGGCATTACAACTTCGACGCTTCTCGGACTGACCTGGATCTTTGGCTGTCTGGCAATCGGCAACGCCGCCATGACCTTTCAAGCTATGTTCTGCATTACGAATTCGTTCCAAGGGTTCGTCATCTTTGTCTTGTTTTGCGCAGGATCAGAAGAAGTGCGTACGGAGGTTCGTGCGAGGGCCGCACGTCATTTCCGTGTGGTCTCAATCCGCCGCAAACCGGTATGCCAACCGAACCCTAGCTGTTCAAATACTATCGATGGGAACCAGAGTAGTGACGTCAATACGGTGCAGACTGCTCTGTAAATGACGGCAGAGAGACCAACCAACTGCGACGCAGGAATTTGTTCTACAATTGATGTTGAACTTGGTGATATCTTTGTTGTTGTTTTTGCTGTTGTTGGGGTGTTGTTTTTTATTGCCTATTAATTGAATGTGCAATTGTTTCTTTATCATGAACAGTACGTTTGTATTGATGCCAAGCAGGTTTTCAGTATAAATAGTCTAATTGTATAAATTAGATTGAATGCTTAATCTTTTACTTTCAATGACTTAGGAAAAAGGAGTTTAAAATAAAAGATCAACCCAGCCTTTGATGTAATTCGTCAGTGATTTGATAATACAGAGAAGAACGGCAAACTTTCGCGACATTTAACGTAAGTTTTTACTGTCTTTGTACAGACTGAATGTGATTATGTTTGTTGAGCTCTCTACAAGATTACTATATTAGCGTATGATTTGTGCGCACGAATTAACAACTGGTTAAAAATTGCTTAGCTGGTCACACAAGAATTTAGTTCGCATTGTGTTCGAATTTATGGTGGTGTTGTTTTAAATTTAAAAATGCAAACACCAAATAAATGTTTTAGTATGCATTTCACCGCGATTTTATAAATAATGATGTAGATTCTAGCCAGTTGTAAGTACGGAATAACAAAAAAAAAAAAAAATCCGCAATCTCTGATCGATGTGTTTTCTTTTTATATTAATTTTGTATCTATTGATTTAATTATAAATTAGATCAAATGCTTAATCTTTTACTTCCAATGACTCAAAAAAGTGTAAAATAAAAAAATAATAATTATGATAATAATCAAGCAGGTGATGTAATTTTATTAGTTTAATAATACAGTGATGAACAGCAAACTTGGTCCATATCGTACAATTTCTCTGTAAACCAATAATCCATTGATAAGTTTTTACTATTTGTGTACAGACTGAATGTGATTTATGTTTGTTGAACTGTCTATTATGAGGGCCCATTCTTTGAAAAGTGAAACAAATTGTCACACACGTGACAAAAACTTATTTGACCTCTCGGACCCTAAATAAGTATGATTAACATAACATTAAATATTTTCACTTGATCACTATTGACATATATAAGATATATTTACATTTCAAAACAATGTACCTGCAAGGCCTTTGGAATTACATGAGATAGAGAAGTCAAATAAGTTCTGTCACGTGTGTGACCATTTGTTTCACTTTTCAAGAATTGCCCTAGAGATATTACAAAATTATTGTATGTTTATGCACACGAATTAGCAATGTGGAAAAAAACATAGCTAGGCACACATGAATTTAGTTTCCATTGTGTTCTACTTTATGGTGTAGTTATTTTGATAGTGAGAATTAAAAAAATGCAAACACGAAATGAGTGTTTTAATATACATTTCACCGTTATTATATATATCAAATGATGTAAATTCTAGCCAGTTATAAGCTCTGAATAACACAAAAATATCCTCAATCACTGATCAGTGTATTTTCTTTTTCTTTTATTTATTTATTCACTTCCATAGCATTTTGCTTCACTAACAAGTTATGGCAGAACTGAAGAAAATATGAACTTCCATTTATACATACCCCGCCCTCACCCCCCCCCCAAAAAAAATACTCACATATTCTTACATATAAAAAAATACACTGCTGATACATGATGAGTTTCAAAGCAAACAAAATCGCGTAGAACCGCCGAATAGAAACCTAAAACAAAAATAGATGTTTTGCCCAAGTTAGCTCATTCATTTTTTTTTCTTTTGAATTAAATGTGGCCCTTTCACCAAACCAGATCATTCAAGCACTTTATTCTGTGAATTGTTCAGTTGGCATGGTTGGAGTAAAGATTTATTCTCTTTTGATGCAAATTCACAATATGTTTTACTCCATACGACATTATAAAACGCATGTTATATGTAATAGACGTAGGATCATATCTGTTAAGATAATCTGTGTACCTAAATTTCAAATAACTTTCACATTTCTGAAAAGATTGCAAAATATTGCTGTTAGAGTCATTACTCGCACCAAACCTTCCGACAGTATTACACCATTTTTTTCTTAAACTGCACTGGCTTCCAGTCAAACAAAGGATTGCCTTTAAAATTCTTCTTTTCATGTACCGTTGTTTTCATGGAATTGCTCCTGCATATCTTACTGAATTATTCAAACGTCATCAACCTAACCGGCCTCTCCGTTCCAGTAAAACTTCTTTACACTCAGTCTGTTGTCAATAGATCATGGGGTAGAAAATCTTTATTATCTGCCGGACCACGTTTGTGGAACAATTTACCGGAAGAAATAAAATCGACTACCTCCTTAACACAATTTAAATCTAACCTGAAAGCTCACCTCATGAAAAATGCATTTTAATCGTGATTATCCTTCTATTTATTTTCTTTTGTAAATGTGTCACGTTCTCCTCTGTATTTATATGTTACTGCGCTATGAGCACCTGCATTGATAGGTGGATTTTAGCGCATTATAAAATGTCATATTACTATTATTATTTGTTTTCAAAGTTTTTTTTTTTTTTTTACAAATATGCAATACGAACAGTCAACCATAAATCATATTTATACTTTTCGAGCCAACACGTGTGTCATGTTATACATGTATGATTACGGTGAAGCTAACTGTATCACAAAGAAAAGTAAAGAAAAGGCACAAAAACAAATCTTGAATATGTGGATAATTCATTAGTAATATTCTGAAAATACAGCATTGTTTGAAAATTATGTACAGTGGTGTGAAACAATAACGCATTCTTTTGCAAACTAATACAGTGGTATAATTGTGACAATGATAAGAACTAGCAACATTCCTGTACCGGCAAGACTCGTGTTGATAAGTGAGATTCAGAAAAAGTGAAATGTACAGTGAATACAATTTTGGGATGTGAATTACTGCTTTGTACAATACATATTTGAAAATATATTTTAAAAAAATATGTTTAAAAGCACAACTATTTTGGAAAATGCGTTAATTTACAAGGCAGACCTATTTTTTGCAAGGATTATAATTGACGTTTGATATGCATGAATCGTATGATCATCGTGGTTTTGTAAGAGTTTTTTTTAAAAGGATTATAATTTACTTTTGATATACATGAATCGTTATCATCGTGGTTTTAATAGTTTCCAAAATATTTATGTATATTGAAAAATATATTTTAAAAGCCCATCTATATTGGCAAATGCAATATTGTTACAATGCAGAACTATTTGTGACCTGTCACCGCGATACCCCGATAAAGTCTAACACCTTATGAAATATAAACATACAATATATATTTTTTTGGGGGGGGGGGGAATGTAACAATTCAAACTTTACCAACATGTGAAGGTCATTATTGTTATTTTAAAAGTTTGATTTTTGAGGACACTTCACTTTCATACTTTATATCATACTAACAATATTGGCACTCTCCTTACCTTTGGGTTGTGCGACTTTATCAGGGTATCGTGGTGAAGGGTCACATTTTCTTAAGGACTAAAATTGACTTTTAATATGCATGGATCGATATTATCATGTTTTTAACAGTTTAGTAAAAACCACATGGTAAGAATATTATGATGGTATAAACAATGTGTGAGGAAGGACTACTTGATTTAATCTAGTAATTAAAAATAAGAGATTTAAATCAATGATTTAAACCATCCATTTCAATAGATATCAATTAAGTTAAATACACAGGCTAACATTGTGGAGCTTCAAATTAAGAAATTGTCAAACGTTGCTATCTGAGCTACTTAGTAGTGTTTGAATGGGCAAATAAATACCCTAGAAATACGAAAGTTTGGAAATTTATGCTGCCACTGGCAAGATATGAATGAATGAACAATTAGTACTCGGGGCGAGTAGAAAATAGCCTAGATTTACACACAGTAGGTCTATGAGAGAATATGGGCAGATGAATCCGGTCAACTTATGATTTCCACTTTTTTAAAGCACTAAATAATCATTTTGGAACACAATTTTGTCAGGGCTTCATTTTAAGACCTTATCGAGGACACATGGGGAATCATGTAGCTCAGATTTTTTTTTTGTTAACTGGAAACAATATTATACAATGCCTGTAATGTGAAATTGGCCATGTGGTCGATCATACATAAAATTGGTGAAATATGAAGAAAGGGGGATATGATTTCATTTTCTCCTTAATTTTATTCAACAGACAACAAATCAGAGATTCAGGTGTGTTTAATGATGGATTGGTTCTAATTCTTTCAATGTATCCTATTTTCACATGGGTTAATTGAATTAAACAAATGATGAAATAAAACAGTATTAAAAATACACATGTTCAAATAATTTGAACTTGAAAAATGTGTTACCAACTATGTAAAGAATACAAGTGGAAAGCATAAAAAAAAACAAATTTAACATTTTCAGTAAAAGGGAACTATAAACTAAGGCTAATAATAAGTGGCTCCTTCTCTCACTAACTGGTTACAAACATCTACAATATTTAGTATATCGGACAAAATAATTTATCAAGGTGGTGATAATTTAGATCTTAAATACCCTGTGTGAGATGTATACAGTAGAATACATGTGCATTTTAAAGCAGAATGAAAACCAGACATCTTGCTGTACTCAGAGAATACAGAACAATAAATAAAAGAAATACTACAGTGAAAGCTTGAGCAAATTTGGTGGAACAGTTCAAGAGTTATGAATGTTCAAAGTTTATTTAATCGTTGTTATGGAGGATTCTTAAATTGGCAACTCTACCACTTTTGAGATGAAAGTGTGGAGAACTCCCCATTGGCTTTGTACACAAATTGTCACTTATTCTCATTTTTTATGGAATATCTAATTGCCTCTTGCTTGTTGTACAAGTATGTCCCAGCAAAAATGATTTGTACATGTTTTCTGGAAGAATTTGATTACCTTCACAACGAACATTTCAGAAAAACGTTTATTTGTGAAAATTTGTGTACAAAACCAATAGGGAGTTCTCTACACTTTCATCTCAAAAAGTGGTAGTGTTGCCAATTTCAGAATCCTCCATACATAAGGATTATGTAAACTGTCAACATTTATAACCCTTGAACGGTTCAGTCAAATTTGTTCACACTTTCACCATTTTCTTTCTGTTATTGTTATCTATTCTCTGAATGCAAGTATATGTCTGGGTTTCATCCCACTTTAAGTGTAACTTACTACAAGTTTATATTTTTTGTAAAATGTTACCTTTAGTGCCTTTCGAAATATATCGAGTGATTTAACGTCTTGTAATAAAACATTACTCACCTCAAACATGTCAGACCCACACAATTTCATTGACCTTTAGTCACATTTTCTACCTAGAATTTAAAGGCAGTGGATCTCATTTGAAAACATCCCCACAGACCAGGAAAAGATAACCCATGCCCTTAGGCTATTGGTGAAGAACATGTATGTGAAATTTGGGGGTCAGTTATTTCCTAGAATTTGAAAAATGCGAAAGAAAAACAATAGCTGTTTAGTGTACGTGCTATGGTAGGATTAATTTTAACTCGCGAGAAAAAAAATAAATCAGAGTCTAACGGTCACTATAATTTCACTAAAACTGAGTTTCCAGGTCCTATATTTTGCTAAAGGTTCCCAGATGGCATTTTCTTCTAAATGCCATTGTATTTACACAATACTAATTTTTAGGCACGCAAAAGAGATCCACTGCCTTTAAACTAAAATAAATGCATCTGTGAAATTATCTCGTGAGCATCATTCCTGAAGGTACTAAGGAAGTGGTGTTGTTGAGTTGGGTTGACTGTGCACTCTGTGATCATCAGACCATTACATTTTGCATCGAAATCAACCCAGTAACATTTTAATTAAAAGTTTTGCCCTTGATTTTAGACCAAGTGTTACTGCAAAAAAAGGAAATTGAAAAACCACAACATACATAAGGAAAAATCAGACCGTTGCAATTTTGACATCATATATACAGAATATTTCATATAAATGTTACATTTTATATCAATTGCATAATTCTCAAACCTTCACTATGTTATTCATACCTAAAATAGAAAAAATACATTAATTTACATAATCCGACATTCAATCTTTATTATATACATATTACTTATTATATATTATTTCATTAAATCTTTATCAATATAAATCGAAGTATAGGTCATATAAATCAATAAACTACATGATTGGACAATGCAGCACTTAAATATGTGTATAAGCCTATGGAAGCAGATACAAAACATAAGAAACTTATTTATTTTGAGATATCAAGATGTATACACATTGAAAATTTTGTACTCGTTGCGCGTTCCAAGGTCGAGAACCGAATTGGATATTCAGTGCGAGATCTGTATACCTCTAAAAAAAGGCCAAAACTTTTATAAATCAGGTGGTCTGTTTCATATTGAGTTGTGTGAAATGAGAATCATTTCAATTATTTTCACTTATCTTCCACAATCAAGTAATACAATGTAGGCCTATCATAAAGTACAAAACATCGTGCAACGTATTGTAGGTATTTATATACATGTAATACGAATAATTCTACTGAAAGTAAAGCATACTCAATTGTGCCTGTGTGTGTTATACATTGTTATTTTTGGTGATGATGAAGTCAGTGACGTTTGTAACCGTTAGCTATTCGTCCTTGCAAAGAGATTGATTTCGGTTTCAGTCAAACGTGGGTGGGTACTTCGGCATGAGGCGGATGCTCTTGCGCGCTCCTCGCGTTGAAACACGTGCACTCTGTAACATGGTTGGTTTCCCCTTGTCTTTTAAGACAGACACAGTAAAGGCATTGACACGTATTGCAACCTATACATATTGAAAAAGAAGAATAGAAATATATCTATTTTCAGAAGATGGGCTATGAAGTCACGATTCATTTCCTGATATCTCAGTGAAGCCTGTACATCATCTGCGTACACGAAAACTCAAACAGTATGGGTATTTTATTTCTACACCAGGCACGTAAAGCACGTGTCCAGTTAAGGGTTTCAAGAAAAAAAACTAGAGCAATTCGCTGCGCGCAGCCGATGGGGTATGCCTCCGCACCCCCGTCCAATTCCAAACTTTGAATGTACAGGGCATCGTAACCTTTGACCGTTCAACTCTGAAATTTCATTGGTGCTCATAATACATACTTCACCTGACCAGCCGCTCTCAAGTAATCGTGGAACGAGCCCAAATCAGACATTTTTAGCCCGGTGACCTTTGACCTTTGACCTTTCAGCTCCAAAATCTAATCAGTTCATTGGTGCCTCATAATATATACTTCACCCAAGTTTAAATGACAATCCGACCAGCCGCTCTCAAGTTATCGTGGTAATGAGGCCCAAATCAGACATATTTAAGCCGCGGTGAACCTTTGACCTTTGACTTTTTAACTCCGAAATCTATTCAGTTCATTGGTGCTCATAATACATATTTCACGCCAAGTTTACATGAAAATTCAACTCGCCGTTCTGAAGTTATCGCAGTAACGAGCCCAAATCAGACATATTTAAGGCCCGGTGACCTTTGACCTTTGACCTTTCAGGTCCAAAATCTAATCAGTTTATTGGTGCCTTATGATACATATCTCACCCAAGTTACATGACAATCCGACCAGCCGCTCTCAAGTTATCGCGGTTACGAGCCCCAATCAGACATATTTTAGGCCTGGTGACCTTTGACCTTTGACCTTTCAGCTCCAAAATCTAATCAGTTCATTGGTGGCTCATAGTACATACTTGGTCCCAGTTACATCAAAATTCAATCGGGGGTTCTCAAGTTATCGCGGTAACGAGATCCGGTAACGTACGGACGGACGGACGGAAGGACGGACGGACGGACAACCCGAAAACATAATGCCTCCGGCAACTTCGTTGCGGAGGCATAAAAAAATAAAAAATGGATAAAAAAAAAATCACAGCCAGAATATACACAAGGAGGGAAGGCAAGTTAGTAGCCCCAGTCAGCAGCACAGGGTTGCACACGATTTAAAAACCCCGAGAAAATGCACAATACAAAATAAATGTAACAAAGAAAAACCATCCTCGAATAGGGCGTAAAATACCGTATAAAATAAAATAAAGTCTGTATAAGATAACACAATTACACTAAAGTCTTCGATCCCTGTTTAAAATGTGTGTTTTTCGGAAAGTAATTTAAGATACCATTCCTCAATGTGACAATTTTTAATTTAAAAAAATATAAATATATATATCTTGGCTTTTAAATTCCAAATAATTTTCAAAAATAAAGCCAAAGTTTTGTTTTGGTCAAAGGTAAAACATGAAATTCTTTGCAATTACGTTTGGAGATAGGCCTATATGATCTATCAATGCGTTGAATAATGCTCGCTTTGAAACTATCCTATTTTAGAGAAATTACTCAAACTGTAAAATGTCGGGGGAGGGGACCCCAACATTTTCCATATGTAATTTACATACTGCTTCATGTACCCCGATAATTGAAATATCGCAATTTGTCCGTTCAAAAAGTTTTTAGTGGGTTTAACATGTTTAATGTTGTTTTTCTGATGTCTGAGGTGACAATAGAGTTGTGAACGATTGACGAAAACGTTGTCTAATCGACCAAAACTATACTGGGGCTTAAAACTTGTTATTATACTTACCCTGTCCATCATCGTATTGAGATCATCGACATGAGCCTTTGCAATCAATTCTTCGCACATAGCCTGGATGAACCACGAACCATTGACATTATCCCTGATAGGGAAGTAGCCTGAAATACAAACATAGACTAGAAGTTGTTAATACTAACCGATTTACCACTACCTCTCATCTCATACCACCACTACAACAACAGTAATTACTGCAGCGCGTCTCAAAAATATTGTGCACGTGAAAAGCGCCCTCTAGAATTAAAAAAAATACGCTTGTGATATGATAGTTGCATCACCGTTTAGAGCATAGTCTTAGCTTTTTAATACTGCTAATTCTGTTCAATTCGCTTGTTTTAATTTTGAGGTATGTATATTCAAAAGTGAAAGAGGCACAGTTGTGATGTAATCCTTTGTTGTTTACAACATATCTCAAGTTTAAAGGGACTGAATCGTGGCCATCGACC